>PVJC01000888.1:0-107038 GCA_004026665.1 Murina feae | reverse complement strand
TCTGTGAAGCTCTTTGTCTGACCTTCAATTCTGAATGATAGCTTTGCTGGGTAAAGTAATTTTGGCTGTAGGTTCTTGCTATTCATCACTTTGAATATTTCTTGCTACTCCCTTCTGGCCTGCCAAGTTTCTGTTGAGAAATCAGCTGACAGTCATATGGGTTCCCCCCTGTAGGTAACTAACTGCTTTTCTCTTGCAGCTTTTAAGATTCTCTCCTTGTCTTTTGCTTTTGGCATTTTAATTATGATATTTCTTTGTGTGGTCCTCCTTGGGTTCCTTTTTGTTTGGGGTTCTCTGCGCTTCCTGGACTTGGAAGTCTATTTCTTTCATCAGGTGGGGGAAGTTTTCTGTCATTATTTCTTCAAATAGGTTTTCAATATCTTGCTCTTTCTCTTCTTCTGGCACTCGTATAATTTTGATGTTGGTACGCTTGAAGTTATCCCAGAGACTCCTTACACTATCTTCATACTTTTTGATCCATTTTTTCTTTTCTTTTCTTTTTTCTTTTGGCTTTTCTGGCTGGGTGGGTTTTGCTTCTTCATATTTCATATCTTTGACTTGATTCTTGTGATCCTCTCGTCTGCTGTTGGATCTCTGTATATTATTCTTTATTTCAGTCAATGTATGCTTAATTTCTAGTTGGTCCTTTTTTATATCCTTGAGGATCTCATTACATTTATTGAGGGTCTCACTAAATTTATTGGCAGTCTCTAGAAAATTCTTGAAAAACCTAATAACCGTGATTTTGAACTCTATATCCTGTCGTTTTCTTTCCTCCATTTCTGTCATTTGTGACCTGTTTCTTTGTCTCTGCATTTTGACTGCTTCCCTTTCTGAGTTAGGTGATCACTGAGAGGAATTAACCTCTAAGCCACTTGGTTATGAGAGTCAGCTGTGTCTACAGTGGGAGAACTTCTGTGCTGGAGACACCCTTATGGTGCAAGGGTTATTTCAGTGGGGCTTTTGTGCTCACTGTGACTGCCCCAAGTGTGTTCCTTGTGGATCTGAGTTTTATTTAGGATGGTCCCACTCTGGCCACTGGGTGAGGCTGGCTCTTGTATCTTTAAGGAGATGTTGATTTAGCCTTTGCCTTAGGCTACTCAGCCTTTTATATGCAAAAGCCTCTAATGCAGCTTGGGAGAGGTGGGGCCTCGGTCAGTTTGCAGGGCAGAGCAAGTAGCTATGGCCACTTCTCAGCCCTGCGCTAAGAGACACTGGGTCTCTGTGTCCCACGGTAATTGCTGCAAGCAACGCTGAGAGAAACCCACTTTGGATTTCCTCCCAGTGCGTCAGTCCCCCTTCTCTGGGTGTGCGTCTGGGTCCTCAGATACTCACCTGGAACTGGAATTCAGAGCTGCTGGGAGCTTGTGGCTCTCTCCGGTTTGAAAAAGAACCACGTCCTCCGGTGCCAGCCCTCTCCTCGAACCCTGTGCGCGCACCTCCGTACCTCTGTACTTTGTTTCCGCCACTCCTCTGAATCTCAGTTTCTTTTTAGTTGTAGAATTTTCACTCAGCCAGACTTCCTGTGGGTGTGAGTGGTGTCCGTGTTTTCTTTTCGTGGTTATTCTGAAATAGTTGTGCATGGCTGCATTTATGGTGTTTACCTTATGCCGCTTTATCTTGCTGTCTCATGATCCTAAAGATTTATTTTAATGCATATGGGAATTAGTGAGTATTAAATGGTTTTATAACAATTTAGTGTTTCTATCTGTTATAGGATGTCTTCAGGATGCTGAGTTTTGACAGATTCAACTGTGATTATAAAGCATATTTCACTATATGTATAATAAAATGTCTAATTGAAATATGACTTGGAATATTTAGAGAGACCATAGCAACTAAAGTCCAATCAAAGAAACTATCCAAACCATTGCAGAATTTTTTATTCTGCATCATGGGGAACATAAGATACATTGCTAAAAGCTTGAATTTCAGAAACAGATGAACCATGCTTTAAAGTCTGACTTGGCACTTACCCTCTTTAAGACTTCATTTCTGCAGCCATGAGCTAGAGATAATAGTAGTCCCTAACCCACCTAAATATTTATTACTCTGAGAAGTCAATGAGGTGATACAGATACATTTCTTAGCACATGGAAGGTACAAAATAAATGGTATATATAGATAACTGTATATAAAATGTTGAATAAGAACATAAAGAGTTAATAATTGAAAAAGTAGAAAACAGGAAATAGTTAAGGTTATTTTTAGAGTAAAGAACATGCTGGTAGTCCTAAAGTTCAAGTAAAGTATTTGTCATTATTCCTTTTGATCTTTAGAACTGTACTCTCTTAAAACTGCTTTAGGGCAAAAGTACATGAACTGAAAACAATTGCTAAAAATATGTCAAACCTGAAATAGAAGTAAGTATATCTTCAGTCCTGTAAGATCCAAGGCTGAATAACTAAGATGATGTTTCTCAATTCCAAGATGAATCAATAAGTTATGATTTGTTAACTTATGTACAAATCACTATTTAGAAAACATTATCGATTAGATATTTAGAAGAGATAAAGGAAATGTGAATCCCAGTACATAATAGGTAGAAATTTGAAGCAATTTGCTTAATCTTTGATCTTCCATTTAAAATAATGTGTTGATAGACATCTGTATGATGAGGCTGCTTTTTATCTGGAGAGCCACAGAACATGAAGGCCTGCTAAAGTGACTTATTAAGCAAAGGGCTTATTAAAACAGCGATACCTCCCTTCTCAAGGGAAGTAACTGGTTTTAAGGGGAAAGTTTTTGTACTTTTTACACTTGAATCACCTTGAACTATTTTCTGGCTGGGTAAGCAGAAAAAGAAAACACCTTACGACAGTAGAGTGTAGGTGGTCACCTGCTTTGATGGCACAAGCCTGAGGTGCAGGTGGTCATTCTACTGCAAAGTGGTCTCTAGCATTTCTGAGATCCATTTTTCTTCTCATCTAACACACTGACAGATTGGGCAAGAAGTAGTGGTTTTCAAAGTGGCTTTACTTGACCTTTTACTTAAAATGAAACCTTAAGGAGAAGTCAATGAAATAAAACAAAAATCAATGTAAATACTCTTTTGAAACAAAGTGTGTGCAACCATAGTGCTACTTACCTTCCCCTCCTCCACAGCATGGCGTCTCTTCCCTTCTTCCAACCCCTAAAGTTTCTCAGTACAAAACCATGGAATTGTTTGCAGAGAAAAGTTTGCAAACACTGTACCAGGTGACCTTTGCTGTTCTTCTGAGCACTGTTGTTGACCTTTCTGAAGAATTTAGATAGGCCACTTACAAAATAAAAACATAGTCATCAGCACATTTAAAACTCAAAATATTTAGAATAAAAAAGGGAATGCCTTTTTATCTCACCTCCAATAGCTAGAGGGCAAAAAAATAGCTAAGGATAAGGCCCACGACCTAATCTTAATGGCAGAAAAACTCCAGAAAATGCTAATCCTTAACTCTAGCAAGAATGCTATGCTCAAAACCTTATTTGCAAAGGTGTTTGACCCTGAGACTTGGAGTGGACACAACTGAGTCAGTGTACTTGGAAATCTTGAATCTCCAGCTTCCCTTTGGACATTGACCCTGAAGAAATAGACCATGTTTTCCAATTAAAGTCTAGTATTTCTCCCCTGATTTTTATTTTAAATATATTTTTATTGATTTCAGAGAGGAAGGGAGAGGGAGAGAGAGAGAGAAACATCAATGATGAGAGAGAATCATTGACAGGCCGCCTCCTGCACAACTCTTACTGGGGATCAAGCTCACAACCCGGACTTGTGCCCTAACTGGGAATGGAACTGTGACCTCCTGGTTCATAGGTCTTGTTCAACCACTGAGCCATGCTGGCTGGACTCTCCTGCTTTCACACAATGCAGAGGCCTCTAGTTCATAAGACAATACACATCCTTTCAGTATTTATCCCCACCTTTCCTATTATCTATCAGAAAAATAACCAGGGTCAAATTACATTGCCCTGCCAGTGATATACTGGCACTAAATAGAGGATGCTTCAAGGCTAACCAATGTGCACCAGCAGGAACCTGGGGATTGTGAATGGGACTGGATTCTGAGGCTGTTGAATCAAAGTGGGGAGGTGAAAGGAGTTTGGAGGAGAGTTCACCAATTTGGGAGCACTAAAATATGTTACCCTGTTGAGGACCTTAGTGCTAATCTGCTAACATTCTTGGAAGTTTGAAAAAGTGGCAGCCCTCTAATAAATTAGAGATGCTAAAACTATGTGGTGGACAATAGAGCAAGAGAGCAGGTGTTTGGGAGAAGGGTGGGTATGCTGGAAAAGGTATATCATGTAAGGCTGGATAATCTTGGCTCACTGTGGGAGAACCTGAAGGCGACTCCACTTACTAAACTGATAAGAGATGCTTTAAGGGGGGGAGGGGAGCACAGGCTGCAGCACTCCTGAGTAGTTCAGTTAATGGCTCTTGTAGGGCAGGAGTGACACAGGAGATGATGTTACAGTGTTACAGAATGGGGTTTCCTGATAGCAATAGGGATGATGGTTTTCAGTATAATAATAAATGATGGTTCCTGACCAGATGGCATAGCTTAAACTTTAGAAGTGGTGTAAGTGTAATCGCCATAGTTGACAACAAGGTCTGAAGGGCAGTCAGGGGGATCTGGGCTACAGAGAACCATGGAGGTATTATAGAACACTGTATTCTGGGGTGCAAGATATATGGGCAGCCAAGAAGAGTATTGTTCCATTTATAAAATTTATATGCCTAAAGAAATCAAAGATTTATTAGATAGTCACTCCAAATAAAACATTATGATAACCCTGTGCAACTCTTGGACTTTATCCTCATTTTATATCCTGAATCACTGAATGAAGGAAAAGCTGGATCCTCATGAGGAAGCATGTTGTTATAACATAGCAGGTGTATATTATAACCCCTCTAAAACATCCATTTACACAAGGAAGGGGAGAGTACTCAGATATTTTGAGGACTGTGGACATGAGGCTTAGGTTGATATTTTGGGATCCAAAATATCACCAAGACTCTGTCTTAAAGAGAAAAGTATTTGTGGATTAGATTAAAAATGGAATCTTGGCCCATCTCTGCCTCATTGCATCTCCATATCTATATGGTAGTTATTTTTCTAGTCCCCACATACGTATACAATTGGAATGGGTACACTTGATACTTGGCAGAATGCCACCGTTGGTTCATTGTCCTGAAGGGTAAAAGCTAACATAGTAGGGAAGGCTAAATGGAAGTTTTGAAAAAGGCTTACCTCCCACTTCTGCCCCACCCCACAGCCAAAATAATGCATTAAAAAAAAGTATCTCTTCCCAAAAGGAACATTGGAGTGAAGTCTGTGGATCAACAACTGCAGTGTCCCCTTGAAGCAGGTTAGATATCAGAATCTACATTTTAATAAAATGACTCAGTGAGTCCTGTGCACATTCAAGTTGAGGGAAGACTATCTTTACAATCTAGTTCACTCCTTGGTTCATTGAGAGCCTTAGATTATTCTAATTGGCTCACTGAGAGTAGGCTCAGAGCATCCTGATTAGTTAGCAGGAGGCCACCCTGCTCTGTTTGAGCTTTTCATCCTAACTCCCTATAAACAAGAACTTCTCAATTTTATTTACACACTAGGGACCCGGTGCACAAAATTTGTGCATTCAGGAGGTCCCTCAACCCGACCTGTGCCCTTTTGCAGTCTGGGACCCCTCTGGGGTTGTCCATCTGCTGGTGTGCCTGGTCATCCTGGATGAGGGGCTAATGGCTGTTTTCAGGCTGGCCAAGCCCCTCAGTGTGGACCCTCACCCCATTGGGGTATGGCCAGCCTGGGTGACGGGCTGAGGGCCATTTTCAGGCTGCCCACAACCCCTTCAGGTTTTGGGCCCTACTTGGGTACCTGGCCAGCCTGTGTGAGGGGCTGATGGCTGTTTGCAGGCTGGCCAAGTCCCCCAATGGGGTCCCTCACCCCATTGGGGTGTGGCCAGCCTGGGTGCGGGCCTGAGGGCTATTTTCAGGCTTTCAGGCTGCCCACAGCTCCCATTGACCCAATGTCCCAGCAAGGCTTGCTGGAAGCAGGTTTTTGGGGTTTATTTATCTTCTATAATTGATACACTGTTCCTTTAAGCCGAGGCCTAGGCAGGTAACAAAGCCTCCTGTCTGCTTCAGCTCCATGGCTTCTAAAATTGAAAGAATGTTGCCTTAGTAGACTCTAGGCAGGCAATTTCCTCCATTGCTCCGAGGCTTCTGTAATTGAGACAATGTTGCAAATATATTGTTGCCTGGAGCCGGGAGAAGCCCAGCCAGCAAACAGTTTTACTCCTGCTGCAATGGAAGCTGCCTGTTTACTCTAGCAGCTCTGTGAGTGCCGGCCTCCATCTTGGCTGGGTTAATTTGCATGCGGTCACTCTGATTGGTTGGTGAGTGTGGCTTAGGCATCCTGAAGAAACAGTCAATTTTAATATTATGCTTCTATTAGATTAGATTTCATTTACCTGGAAAATTTCTTTAAAATATTTGTATTTGGACCCCATCCCGGTCTTACCAGATAAAAATCTGTTGGGTGAAGGCAGAAGTTTTAAGAGCCCTCCAGGTATCTAAGGGGCAGCCAGGGTTGACAATGTAGATGAACAAAGTGAAGAGAGGAAAATAGATGCCAATTGACAGAGATTGTTTTTTTAGTAACCTGCCCTACAGTTGAAAGCTGTGGTCTTTGGTGTCATCAGTACCAAATCTGCAAAGTGGTGGGGAAAGGGAGTGATGTTGGAAATGTGGTTTATCTGGCTAGTGTTTGGAGATTGAAAGAGTTACTTTAACTTAATTTCCAGCAAAGGGATTTTATTCCAAAGGACTCAGAGCCAGATTTAAAAGCCCAAACAATCAAGTGACTGAATTTTGTTTTGTAAATGAAAGGCAGGCAGGTTGAGAGGACTGTTGCCATTCAAGTCAGGCCTTCCAAGAAGGGTTGAGTGTAAGTAAAACAATCATGATTTTTTTTTCTGGAAATAATCACCACTTAACTAATTTTAGTCCCAAAGATTAAAATTTCAAAGTCTTTTAATATTTATCAGATAATTTGGAAAACTAATTCCAATTTAATTACAAATTATGAAATAAACTGAATGCATCATTATATCTCAAGCTGTGAGATTTTCAACACCATTGCATTCTTTTTAATAGGTTTGAAACTTTGGCATTGGATGTTGCCTCAGTTTTTGTTTGCTTTGTTTTCTGTTAACACTAAGGCTTTGTAAAATGTCTAAAGTGTTCTGTTGTTTTTAATGGAAAAATCTATTTGATTTTAGCTATAGCAAGGTTAAAAATTTACAGTGTTAAGCTTGATACTAATATCAATATGATATCCTTTAAATGTATCCAACCCAGTTATTAATTTTATTTTTTATATACTCCTTAAAAAGATAAGGAATAGTTTTCAATATATCAGACATACACACACTCAATTATCAATATGCTATGATTTTAAATACCCAACCACAGTCTATACTCACAAACTTAGTTTATCTTTTCCTATCCTTTTGTTTGGAATTTTTTTAAAGAACAAAATATATACTTGTAAACTTTCTATTTTTCATATTTCATAAATGTAGGGCATCCTTATTAACAAATCACATCTAATTTATTCATGTTTTTTTCTTGGATTACCATAGAAATGAAAACCTTACCTTCTCCCTCCTCCACTTCCCTAAGTCTGTTCTGGCTGCTCTAACAAAATACCCTAGACTGGGTGGTTTATAAACAACGGACATTTATTTCTTACAATTCTGGAGGGTGGGAAGTCCTTACCTGGTACAAGGGGCAAATAATCTCTCTAGGACCTTTCTTTTAAAAAAAATATAAAGATCCTAATGACCCAACCATTGCTCTCATGATCTGATTGTTTCTCAAAGTCTCCACCTCTTCATGCTATCACACTGGGGATTAGGTTCCAATATATGAAATTGGGGGGGGACAAAAACATTAAGTCTAAGGCATCCTCTGATTTTAAACTTTATATCCATGAAATGTTGCATTTAGTCTGTACTAGTATACTAGTAACACATTGAACCTTTCAAAAACTTGCAAGGAAATTCAGAAATCATCCTAATATATAAAAACCTTGGATCTGTCACATCCACAACAACTGGAGGATCAACCCAACACCCACGCTGCGTGTGCAGCAGGCTCTAGTGGGTGGGGATGTGGCAGCGGAGACAGGGATGGGGGAGGCGGGGCCAGCATTCACACTCACAATCGCACACACACACACACAGACTCACACATCACCCACCAGCTCACAGCCTTTTCTCCCTTTCTTTCCCTCCCTCCCAGCTCACTCTTGGAGCCTCTCTCAGGATGAGGAAACAAAACAGACTGGGCCTGAAGAGACCTGGATAGAAGGAAGGGTGAGAAGAGGGTGGAGTAGCCCCCACTGGCTCTGCCCTATCCCAGCTGGGAAAGAGGAAGAGGGAGACAGGAAAGCAGGGAGGCCTGGAAGACTGCTGAGAAAAACAAAGAGAGAGAGAGAGATTGGGCAAGATCAGACTGGTAGGTGAGGGCAGTTGGGAGCTACCAGGCCAGCAGGGGAGGGCAGTTGGTAGAGAGATTAAGCCAGCAGGGGAGAGCAGTTAGGGGTGATCAGGCAGGCAGGCAGGTGAGCAGTTAGGAGCCAGCAGTCCCAGATTGTGAGAGGGATGTCTGACTGCCCACAGGGATTAGGCCTAAACCAGCAGTTGGACATCTGCCAAGGGGTTCCCAGTTGGAGAGGGTGCAGATGGGGCTGAGGGAACCCCCTTGCCCAATGCATGAATTTCATGCACCAGGCCACCAGTTATTAATAAAAGGGTTCCTCAGGCAGACTAGATGTGTGCATTCCCTTCACTGGGGATGAGCCTTAAAAATCATAAGTAAGATTTTAATGTGGAATATATTCCTTTCACCAGCACCCCCTAAAAAATGTTCAAGTTTATGGTCAATGATTAAAAAGTATATATTGCTGATTCATTTATAAATTATCTGCCCATGTTTACAAATAACTTATTGATTTTGGCCAATAGTTGCACATGTCATACTTGATATTAACTATGGTTAAATCAAATAAAGAGTTTTATTTTCACTTTCTAAAGGACCTTCAAGAATCATCCTGATTCTCCTTTAAAATTAGCAAGGAATGGAATTAGCTGCCTAAGATTTTTTTTCTATTCTTATGTTAAAAAAATATTCTCCTTATTTATTATACATATTTTTTTCTGTAGAAGTATGCAGTAACTTCCAGCTACTTATAGTTGCATCAGATTTTTCAAATCATCATATAGAATTTGATTGAATATTGCATTATTCCCATTTTATTATTGTGAATGTGTTATTTTCACTTCCATAGGTAAAATATGTGCCAACCTGTGTTCCTTGTTTATGACAATATTCTACGAAGATGGAAAAAGAACAAGAAGACTGTCCTGAATTACCAGAAATTTTTTGTAGATTTTTTAGGATTAATACCCATAACTCTAAGCCTAGAAAATCTTTGGACTAAGCAACTGTAAAAAGAAATTTGACCTTTAGTTTTATAAACAAAACCATGGGCATTAAAAAGCTCTTCTAGATTGTGGGAAAATGGTAAAATCTGTGAGTGAAATGGCAAAATTGATCAGCTAATCCAACTAAACTGAAATTATCCAAGACAAATTAATGTGATCAGAATAATTTGAGCCTCAATTAAAATTGTTGGGGCCTTTTAGAAGAAGAATTTCATGGGTTTCTAAGATGATTTTGGTTTATAACTCTATTATAGATGAACAATTATATGCTTTAAAAATAAACAGCTGTACAAACTAAAATTGAAGATCTGTATACTTCTATGTCTAAATACTTGATTCATTTCTGTATTTCTTTATTTTAATGCTAGTTTTTAATCTACTGCATCCCTTTGTTTGTTTCAAAGTTATCCTCGTGAGACCAGTGAAATAAACATCAAAATGTGTTTTTCATTTTCCCCAACTACAATTTTCATTGTTTTCCTTCTTACATTTTAATTTTAGTCCTCAGAAAAGGAACAATAATACCAGATGACACAAGTTTGGACCCATTCTCTGCCTCTTTATCTAAAGTCAGGTGACTGGCAACAAAATCATTCATACCAAAGATGAGTTGGAGTCCCATAGATGGGGCAACCCCAGGCAACTTCGTAAAGCCTCATCTAGGCCCAATTCACAAACATTTTTTTTTTTTTTAGGAATTCCAAAGTATTCACTGAAGATGCTGATAATTAAGATGCTAGCTACTACAAAGAATTGCTTATAAATTGAGTCTGTTTAGTCTGTACTGTCTTAGACTCCTGGATTGCATCCTCAGTCACCTATATGGGGGAGTAGACCAGCATCCTCCAATTCTGAAACACACTGTCCTCACAGAGCTGATGCCATAGTAAAGCAACCTATGAATGAAAACTTTCCATCACAGGTGAAATGTACTAAAAATTTTGAGTTTCCTATGCTTTATGGGTTACTCCATAGTGATTTAAATAACTATTAAATCTTTTAATTTGTTGCCTAAAGAGTGGAATGGGAAAGTTTTGGTGATGAAAGCTAGATGGACTTACAGGTCATACACACTAAAGCTAAAGTAGTTCAAATTTATATAATTAATATGACATAAATGATAAATTATCTTGTTGTTTACTGCACCTCTCCTTATAAGTTGTATTACTACATTCTAAAGCATGGTAATATCTGAGCTCAGTCTTCTTGTTGTCTGATATTTTAATATTCAAGTGTTTAATACTGAGAGATTATTAACAATGAAGAAGTATTGATGTAAGGTGATAAAAAACTCTTGGTCAATTTCACTATAATATCAAAATCTAATCACATAAGATTAGATTATTTTCTTTTCTGCTCTTACAGGTGTGTAGCAATGAAATTAAACTGATAAGTGAGTCACAGACCTGACATGTAACTGTTACTCAGACCTCTCACTATTGGATTGGCTTCTATAAGGAAATGTTCAGGTCTAACGGAGAACACGAGGACAAGCAGAATCCCAGACTTCAATCCTGGTATAAATCAACAGCATGTCTGACTCAGGCTGGGAAAAAGCACCTTAAAACCCAGCTCTGGACAGGACTGGTTGAGAATAAACAATGGGCCACATCTATAAGCAGGCATCCAATCCAAGAGGTACATCCTGCATTTCTTGGGGCTGAAATGGAATTTGGTTGCCAAAGGACCAAAAGAGCTATGTGATACAGACTCATCTATTCTTTGATTGCATAGCATAATTTCCACAGTGCATTCTGGGAGGCCCTACAACTGTGGTGGAAACTTCAAATGATTCTGAATGACTTCCTAATTAATTATGTCCTGTTTGCAGCCTCCTTGATTATCTGTGGCCACCTTATGTTCTAGGCAATAGGGATCCCAATAAGAAGCAGAGGGGGTTGTGTGTGGTAAATGGAGGGAGATAGTATAATGTGCTGCTTAAAAAGCTTGGGGACAGACTTCCAGGTTCAATTACTGACACCATTTCTTGGCTACTTTGGGGATTTTAGGCACATTACTTTGTCTATTAAAAGCTTCAGTGTTCTCATCTGTGTAATGGGGGACTAACAGCACAAATCTTAAAACGTTTTAAAAATTAAATAAGCATATCCATGTGTGAGTATTTAACTCGCTGCCAAGCAGCTCTTTGTATGTTAAACTCTCAGGCTCCTGGAATTCTTTCAGTAAAATAAATCTCTTCCAGTAAATAGATGACAATTCTTACAATTTACCAACTCTTTTCTTCTCATATAGTAGTATAATCTAATCTAATAAAAGAGTAATATGGAAATTAACTGTCACTCTGAGACACCCAAGCCATGCCCACCAGCCAAACCATGCCCACCAGCCAATCAGAGTGACTGTATGCAAATTAACCCAGCCAAGATGGCGGCCAGCAGCCACCGAGCTGGAACAAGCAGGAGGCTTCCTTTGCAAATGCCTGACTAAGCTGGTGGGCCCCTGCTCAAGCAATAATGTTTCAATTATAGAAGCCACAGAGCTGAAGCAAACAGGAGGCTTCCGTTGCCTGCCTAGGCCTCCACTCAAGGTAACAAAGTTTCAATTATAGAAGATAAATAAACCCCAGAAACCTGATTCCAGCCAGCCTGGCTGGGTCTTGGGTCAATGGGAGCTGTGGGAGCCTGAAAACAGCCCTCAGCCCCTCATCCAGGCTGGCCACAGCTCCATGGGGTGAGGGTTCCCACTTGGGGGGCTTGGCCAGCCTGCAAACAGCCATCAGCCACTCACTCAGGCTGGCCAGGCACGCCAGCAGGTGGACATCCCTCGAGGGGTCCCAGACTGCAAGAGGGCACAGGCCGGCCTGAGGGACTCCCCTGAGTGCACAAATTTTTGTGCACTGGGCCCCTAGTTCTCTATAATAAAACAAAATGGCAAAGATGTAATCAGTGATAGTTAGGTTGTAAAGAGTCCAATTTTTCTCAAACATAATGTTAGTATGTTTGAATAAATGGTTTCTGAAGCGAAGAGACTATTTTTTAAAAATATATTTTATTGATTTTTTACAGAGAGGAAGGGAGAGGGACAGAGAGTTAGAAACATCAGTGAGAGAGAAACATCGATCAGCTTTCTCCTGCACACCCTCTCCTGGGGATGTGCTTACAACCAAGGTACATGCCCTTGACCGGAATCAAACCTGGGACCCTTCAGTCTGCAGAATGATGCTCTATCCACTGAGCCAAATGAATTACAGCAAGAGACTATTTTTTTTCAAACTATAAGAGAAAGTTTATTTAGAAAGTCACAGAGTTATAGTCACAAAGTGAGTTATAGAAGATATGGGCTTAGGAAACAAGTTGGGTAGAACTAAGAACTGACAATTTGGTGTTGACACATAAGCTGCTCATAAGTTTTGGACTAATCTGAAAGAAATAAGATGGAAAATGTGGGCAGAGTAAGAACAGGTGACTGGATAGGAGGAGATCCAATGTGATTACTTGGATCTATTTCAGCTCTAAAGCTGAAAAGCCCCTATAACTTCTGTAAATCTACTTTCTGACTCTCTTGAACTCTTTGTTTCTACATTATAGACTAGAGGCCTGGTGCACAAAATTCATGTACAGGTGGGGTCCCCAGGCCTGGCCGGTGATCGGGTCTTGCCCAGTCCCAATCAGGACCAGGCTGGCCAGGGACTGCTAGCTGCCAGCATGAGCCTGCTGGACAAGGAGAGGGGTAGGGGGAGGGACCACGGGAGGTTGGCTGGCCATGGGAGGTCGGCTATGGGAGTGCACTGACCACTAAGGGGTAGCTCCTGCCTTGAGTATCTGCCCCTGGTGGTCAGTGTGCATCATAGTGACTGCTCAACCAGTTGTTCCAGTTGTTTGGTTGTAATGGTCGCACTAGGCTTTTATATATATAGACTAGGGGCCTAGTGCACAAAATTTGTGCACTGGGGGGGTTCCTCAGCCCAGTCTGCCCCCTCCCATATATTTGGAGCCCTCAGGGGGTGTCTTACTGACAGCTTATGTCTGCTCCCTGCTCCCTTTGGGGAGTGGGTTTAAGCCACAGTCTGGCCTCCCTTTGTGGGAGGCAACCAGGCTAATCAGGGGAAGCCACCAACCCCATCACCCTACTGCTGCAGCCACTGCCAGTCACTGCAGCCACCAAGGTGTTTTCATCAACACGGACTCCAGCCCCTTTACTATGAAAATATGACAACTTTCTTTAGGCATTTTCAAGATGTGTCTTTCATAGGATATGACATTTCTTTCTTTCTTTTTTTTTATCCTCACCTGAGGATATGTTTCCATCGATTTTTAAAGAATAGAAGGGAAAAACAGAGAGAAACATCAAAGTGAGAGGAACACTTTGATTGGTTGCTTCCTGCATATGCCCTGACCTGGGCCCCAGCCAGGGAGGAGCCTGCAACCTAGGTACATGCTGGGCTCCGCAGAGCCAGCAATTGGAAGGGCAGGGGCGGCGTCTGCAATCACAGGGGTCTGGGCAACAGTGGAGTCTGCAAAGCAAGGGTCTGGGGATCCCTTGCCCAGACCTGCAGCCTTGGCCAGAAGCTCAAGGGTGGAGCTGGTAATGGCAGGGGCCTGGGGGTCTCCTGCGCAGGTCAGAATTGAGCCCAGACCCTGCAGTCAGCAGGCTGAGGCATTATGCACTGAGCCAAACCGGCTAGGGCAGGATATGACATTTCTTAGCCCTCCAGCAGTGGACCTTCATTTTTTTTTCTCCAGGAGTATGGTAGAAAAACCCTAGATCGACCTTTTGGGTTCTTATTACCAAGTTACTAAGAATATTGGCAGTGCCATATAGGGAGCTTAGCCACTGAGTGGTCAGAAAAGGTGTTTCCTCTGTAGTTCACTCTGATCACTGGCTCCACTCCTCCCCCTCCAATCCCAGCTACACCCCTTCCCAGACCTGTAAGCTCTGGCCATGGCTGCAAGCCTTGGCAAAAGACTCCCAAGCCCCTCCAATCACCGGCTTCACAGAGCCCAGGCCTCTGCAATTGCCAGCTCTGCCCCTGCTCCACTGGCAGACTCTGGCCAAGGCTGCAGGCCTGGGAAGGGGACAGGCCCCTCCAATCACGGGTTCTACCCTTGCCCCACTATAGCCTCTGGCCAAGGCTACAGGCCTGGCCAGAGAACCCCCAGACCCCTGCATTGCCAGCTCCGCCTGTGCCCAGACCCCTATAATCGCAGGCTCTGCCCCTGCCCCTCTGATCACTGGCTCTGCCCCTGCCCAGGCCCTGAGATCACCGGCTCTGCCCCTGCCTCATGGCAGCCTCTGGCCAAGGCTACATACCTGCATAGGAGTCCCCAGACCCTTGCCATTGCTGGCTCCACCCTTGAACCTCTGGCCAAGGCTGCAGGTCTGGGTAGGGGATCCCCAGACTCCTGCTTTGCAGGCTCCACTGATGCCTAGACCCCTGTGATCACAGGCTCTGCTCCTGCCCCTGCACTTGCTGGTTCTGCAGAGCCCAGGCCCCTGCCATCTCCAGCCTTGCCCCTGCCCCCTTTGATCACTGGCTCCACCCTTGCCCATGCCTGAGGCCTCTGGCGAAGGCCTCTGGCCTGGGCAGGGGACCCCTAGCCTCCTCTGATCACCTGTTCTGCCCCTCAGGCCCCCCACCTCCCCTGCCACCTGCGTGGCTAATAAGCCTGATCACTTCAGTGGCAAGGCTGAGAAGGACTGGGCGCCGCCATCTTGTGGCTATGGGGGAAGCCATCTTTGTGATGGAGTGTTGCCTAATTTGCATATTACTCTTTTATTAGATAGGGAGTGGCTATGAGCGCCACCATCTTGTGGCTATGGGGGCGGCCATTTTTGTGACAGAGTGATGCCTAATTTGCATATTACTCTTTTATTAGAAAGGACTAGAGGCCTGGTGCACAAAAATTTGTGCACTCTTAGGAGGGAGGGTCCCTCAGCCCGACCTGTGCCCTCTTGCAGTCTGGGACCCCTTGGGGAATGTCCACCTGCTGGCTTACACCTGCTCTCTGGGGAATCAGGCCTAAGCTGGCAGCCAGACATCCCTCTGGCAGCCTGTGAGCCCTCAGGGGATGTCCACTTGCCAGCAGGAAGCAGACCTAAGTTGCAGTCGGACATCATTAGTGCTACTGAGGAGGCAGGAGAGGCTCCCAACACTGCTGCTGTACTGGCAGCCATCAGCCTGGCTTGTGGCTGAGCAGAGCTCTCTCTGTGGGAGTGCACTGACCACCAGGGGGAAGCTCCTGCATTGAGCGTCTGCCCCCTGGTGGTCAGTGTGTGTGTGTCATAGTGACCAGTCATTCCCAGTGGTTCTGCTATTAGGGTCAATTTGCATATTACCCTTTTATTAAATAGGATAGAGGCCTGGTGCATGGCTGGGGGCTGGCTGGTTTGCCCTGAAGAGTGTCCCGGATCAGGGTGGGGGTCCTGCTGCAGTGCCTGGCCAGCATGGGTAAGGGGCTGATGGCTGTTTGCAGGCTGGGCACAGCCCCCAGGGACCCAGCTCCCAGTGAGGCTGGCTGGAAGCAGGTATCTGGGATTTATTTATCTTCTATAATTGAAAATTTATTGCCTTGAGTGGAGGCCATAGCCGGCTTAGGCAGGCGGGAAATTTAGTTTCCTCCATTGCCGGGGCAAGCAAACCTCCTATTTGCTCTAGCTCTGTGGCTTCTATAATTGAAACTTTGTTGCTTTGAGCAGAGGCCACAGCTGATCTAGGCAGGCAGGAAGTTTAGTTTCCTCCATTGCTGGGGCAAGCAAACCTCCATTTTGCTCTAGCTCTGAAGCTACTGGCAGCCATCTTGGTTGGGTTAATTTGCATATAGTTGCTCTGATTGGCTGGTGGGCATGGCTTAGGGTGTACTGGAGTGACACCAATTAGCATATTACTCTTTTATTAGATTAGATAAGTAGGTAAGACCAAAGCAATAACCATATTAAGCAATTGCTCTCAGCCCAGACACTACCACCACTTTGGTGACAGGAACCTGGAGTACTTCTTACAACCCTTCTGAGGCTGCATTCAACCATGAATGGGGTGACACACTCATGATTTACCAATGATGTTTGCTAGATAGAGAAGAGCAGGTGCCTACTAATATATAAGGAAAATGGCATCTTTGGTATCATTTGAATGGTAATTTCTCCACTTATTTATGAGGCACTTATTACTTTGAGTAAAATATTTAAGTTAGTTACCCTTGTGATAACTCATTTAGAACACTGGGGTGATTACTATACATTTCTTCCTTGATTATGAGAATGATTAAAATAACAAGGTTACCAAGCATGGAGCTTGGTGAATACTAGTTTCTCAGCTCCTGCTAGGTCCATCAAACCACACAAAAGAGCTTGCAGGTTCACAAGGAGCCTTCCAATGTGAGCATTATTGGTTGGCTCAAACAGTGGTCCAGCCACAACTTAGTTCTGTGGCCAATAGGGACTCAGGGAATGAGTAGTAAGAGTGCTGAGGATGTGCTGTGGTAGTATTCTTTCCTTTACAAACTTGCCACTTGGATGGCAAGAAAAAACTATTAGCGGCACCTGAATATGATAGCCATCTCTTAAATAAGCATTCATTTTTCTTTTCAGAATGACCAGAAAGCCCTTGGTGACAATGATGAGTTAGGAAGAATCGTATAAGATGACAATAGAACTTATTTACCAGAATTTCTCTAAGGGTGAATATAAAACCAGAAAGTTTTATTGAATAGTGAGACCATTGTCCCTCCTCTTGACAGGTTCCAGTGGGAATAGACTGTCCTTGAAGTACAGGTGTGAGTAAGTGCACTGGACACTGCAGGTAGGGGAGTCACAGAAGACTGAGGAGTGCAGAATTGCTCAGCTCATTGGACAAACATGATGTGAGAAAAAGACAAGAAGAAGGGCAGCAAATGGTTTTACAAAAGAGGGGGAAAGTGACAGAACATGTCTGAGGCTATCTGAGAATGGAGATAATACTACATTTTAATATATCTCTACCCACATGGTCCTAAAAATAACAAAGGGAGAGTATTTGGCTAAATGCAGTCATTCAAAATTCTTTGCCAAAATGTCCTGGTCCTCTGGAATGCTTTCCCTCCCATTTCATCCCTGGCACACTTCCATTCATCCTTTCTGACTCACTGGCCTTTTGAAACCTCTGAGAACCACACTACTCTTCATTACGTTTAGCTGTTCCCTCTTCTGTACTTTGTGGGCGTCCATGCAATGTATGTCTGAATGTCTTCCCAGATGAGCTGTGAGAGCCTTCGCGGCAGAGATGGAACCTTATTCATTTATATACCACCTCCCTTCACCAGCGCCATGCCTGGCATTCATGATTAAGCACAGTGCTCCACATGGAATTATTTAAATGATGAGGAATTGTTTCTAAAAATCCATACTGTTTAATGACTGCCAAACTCCTTTAACTCACTAATTGTTTTTCAATTTGAATTATACCTTGGCTTTTGCTCTCTTGTTCTCTCTCTGTCTCTCTCCCCCCGTCCCTCCCTCTTCCTTGCCTTTTGGAAGAGCTTATTTGGAGGGAATAAAAGATGTTCCCTTCTTTCCTTCCTTCCTTCCTTCTTTCCTTCTATACTTTCTTTTAAACTCAAATAGTATTTCAGTTTTTACAATGTTCCAGGCATAGCAAATGGCCTTGCCATAAGATTTTAATAATAAGATTTTTTTTTAGTTAGAAAAAAAAGTAAGCACTCAAATGAGAGTCCTCTGCTGGAGGCAAGCTATAACCACTGCTTGAGTCCATTATTGTTCTACCCGGGTGCTTCAAACTTTTTGTGGCACTGGGTAGGACATACCCCAATAAAATAAAGCACCCAATTTGATTCCTAATTGTAGTGCAATTTGATTGCCACAGTCTCCTAGCTGGTTTCACATGTCTTTAGGCCTGTCCCTTCATTCAGTTCTACACAAAGAGTGTGAGTCATCCCCTGGAAGTTGTTTTGATCATCTCTCTCCTTCTCTGAACCCTGCAGGATCTCTGAGTTTCTGCTTACGTCAAATCAAAACTGATCATGAGTCATTCTTTATCTAACTGTCCTCCACTTTCATCATAGCCTGATTGTTCTCCCTGCTTAATTCAAGCTGCCTGGCTCCTCATTCAGAGTGTGTGCGTGCGCGCGCACGCGCGCGCACACACACACACACACACACACACACACACACACACACACACACGCTGTCTCTCTCCTCCAGGGCATTCGCAGCGCCTTCTGCCCACCTGGCATGTTTTCGTTCCTCTCTGCTCTGCCAGTCCCCTTGCTGCTGGCCTCAGAGCCCAGCACAGTCCTCACCTCTCACTGAAAGGCTTTCTTGCTTTGCCCGTTTGTCTCAGTCATTCCAGTAAATCTCTCCCCACTATCTGCTTCCTCTCTACATGCTACCACTCAGCACTTTTATTCATTCACATATTCATTTATTTATATATGCATTGCTTTTGTAAAACACTGGAGATGAAGCTGCAAACAGGTAATCCATGCCCCACTCCCCAGGGGCTTATCTTTCTGTGCAGCAGATAAACACAAAAACATTAGCAAGAAACAATAATGGTTATTCTGAAGGAAAGGATGCAAAGAGGTTGTTACAGGGAACTTAATTTAGTTGGGCAGAGTTGAGAAGGCTTTTTTAAAAAATATAAACAGGATTTCATCTGTTGAAGAGTTGGGGACAACGTTTCAGACTCGTAAACAGCAGATGCAAAGTATCCAGTGTGGGAACAGGCTTGCAATAGTCAAGGAATTGTGAGATGTCTGTGTGATTGCAACCAGGCTATGGGAGAACTGGTGTACGCTGGTGTACGCCTCCCATAATGCCTTGTCATGAGCTCACAGACCCCATATCACAGACAGTTTCAAAGTCCACCTAATGTTTTCAGTAACCAGATCCATATTTTCAAACTTCCCTAACGATAAGAATCACCCGGGACACTTGCTGAAAGCCAGCTTCCCAGGCTCTTTCTCTGGATATTCTGACTCAAAGATCCTGGGATGGGGCCCAGGGATTCGTATTTTTAGAGCCTTAAACACTCCACGTGTTTTTTATCATTAGGATTGTTTGGGATTTATTGATTTTTACAATGTTTGGGTAAGTCTACAATGATCAGAAAATGGACAAATGGTAAACTGTAGCATAATAGAATTTCTCAAATCTCCACATGGCTTATCTTTGTTAAAAGCAAACATTCCTGGTTGTGGATAGTAACCTGTCTTTGGATGATGGGATGATGATTACTTAAATCTTTACTTACTCTCCAGTTTGATCATAGACTAGTGAATTCCAACCCTAGCTTCTCATCAGAATTCTCCCTCCACACCAAGAGTCTGTGGTATAGCCTGGGCAACTGCTGCTTTTCAAAGGTTCCCAGCTGACCTGAGCCTAGGCATGGATGTTTGTGGAAGTAGGCAGTGTGCTAGTAGGCAGTATGTTGTCCTTTCTTCGCCTCTCCTTTAGTGTTTACTACCAGTTCTGCAGACAGTGTAGGTTCAGGAATCTGGTTGAGCAACAGATCCACCCTCACTTCCTGCTGTTGATCACAGACTTGTAAAATGCATGGGATCAATTATTATCCACCTCTGCACTCTAAGGACTGACCCCAGAAACATAGTGCATTAACCATCTGTCACTGATAGCAGCAATGTGCCACCCAATGGCAGTGATCTGAATACCTAAACTTCCAATTCTTTTTTTTTTTTTAGTATGTTTTTATTAATTTCAGAGATAGGAAGGGAGAGCCAGAAACATCAATGATGAGAGAGAATCATCAATTGGCTGCCTTCTGCAAGCCCCCTACTAGGGATTGAGCCCACAACCTGAGCATATGCCCAGGAATCAAACCATGACCTCCTTGTTCATGGGTCAATGCTTAATCACTGAGCCACACCAGCCAGACAAGCTTCCCATTCTTTACTGGGGAATCATATACAAGTGATTGCATATCTTAACCATGTTTTTCATTTTTTAAGGTAAGGAGTTATTTTATTCCTATAATACAAATGACAAGAGGTTAATGGTTCTGTGATAAAGCCTTGAACAAAAGATACAATGCATTGGCTCTATTTTATAAAATACAAAAACTTAGAATGAGGAAGGAAGAAATAGATCATTTGTCAATTCAGGTTAGGGTGGTAAGACCTAGTACTGGAGTCAATGAACTGTGATCACCAGGAAAAATGTAGACCAATAGGAAGAACATGGTACCCTCAGGGACATGCAATAATCACAATGACAAAGCAAGTGAGGACAATTAGGGTTTAACACATGGGAAGAGGAAAGCTATGGGAAACTATGGGGCAGTGGCTGGTGATAGACATTCTTGGGTACAAAAAGACAGTTGTTGCTGGGAATAACTTGGATAGCAGGGGAGGATCTTGTTCCACTGGGCTGGGAAAGGGGAAAAACAATGCTATTCCAAATAGTTTGGAACACTGATCAGATTATAATAAGCAGATAATCCAAAAACAGGCCCACGTGGCCATAATTGAGACCCAAGGGTCTCAAATCTGATCCCAAAATTAAAATTCACATTTTGCTTCTGTTACAAATGGAAAGTGTTTATATATTAAGAGCAGTTATAACTTAATATTGGTCCCAGTGTTTTGGACTTGACTGTCCAAATTCCTCTGCCTCAGATTAAAATTGTTTATCAAGGTGGGGAGTGGAGTTTAAAGTATAAATTTGATGGTCAATCATCTTGAGCTGTGGAAAAGAAAACATATGTAGGCAAAATTGAGTAGGATGGTTACAAAGAGATAGGTTGAGTGTTTGAAATCTTGTTTATTATTCTGCAACTGTTCAACCATGATTTTCCATCGCCTTTCTAGTCAGAAATAGTAACTGACCATTCCTCAGATATGCCCTGCATTTTCCCACCTCAGGACTTTTGATCAAGTTTTACTCTGTATTTACAATGTCCTTCTCATCTTCACAAGTTCAAATTTTAGGTCTCTTATAGGACTTAGCTCTTATTCTTCCATCTAGAAATTTCTATACTTTTTCTTTTTGGCCAATTGCCACAGCATTTTTCTATCTATTGTCTACTACTTTTATACATAATGCATTCCTGAAAACTTGTTAAAAAACTAAAGGTACTAGAAGTCAAATAACAGTTTCAATTGTTTCATTCTCATTGTACTGAAATTACTATCATGGTAACATCTAAATATTTATCTCACTCTTTAGTAGATATCTCTTTGATAATATTTTCTAAGCATTTACCCTTTTACTTAACATTTGAACACATGGTCTATTGTCTTAATTTTATATGACACATAATTTCTAAGTTAACAAATTATAATTTGAAATTTTTGGCTCACTTGATAATAACTTTTTCAATTTTATTAAATGTGGGATTTATAATTCTTAATTTTAGTTTTTCTACTTTTTAAAAATTTTGCTACTTCTTTATGAAACAGTAAGTCAAAATGCAATTAAATATCAAGATAATTGCATTTACAGGCATTGCTATACAAAGACGTGACTGTTGAACCATTGACTAACATGTAATATCTGTAATAATTCCTTAACCTTCATCAGAAAGTCTTAATTTAGCTATTATAGTATAGGAGTGTCAATGTACAATGTATAAAAGAGCAGGTCACACAGAAAATCAGGACCTTTCTCTATAATACATTGTTTTGATTTTTCACTTAGGACTGATTTTTTTTGTGTGGAATGTCCTGGCATTATCTGAATGGTTAGTACCCATGTAATGCTAATTATGTTTCACCCTTGAATATATGCTTTATCTGCATGTATCCACTATAGCTTCTAGCACAATGACTTGTGCTAAACAATTCCACATGTATTGGTGTAGCACCTAATGATTTTCCAAATACTTTCAGGTATATAATCTTCTCTTCAGGTGATAATATTCCAGAGGTCAATTCAGGGACCCGGCTATGCTGGATGTTTGTGAGGCCTCAGGCAGAACACATGTCTTTGCAATCATAAAATAGAGAAAATGAAAGTATGGAAGAGGTGACTTGCTCATAATCATGAATTAAAAATTGGTAAAACCAGGGCCTAAATCCAAATTTTCAAGTTACTGTGTACACGAAAGCTTCACTTATAATTTTAAATGTATGTGTGACTATATATAGCTTATTTGTATTGTAGTTGATGAACAACTTTCTCTAATATATTTGATACCATGTCAGAACAACTCCTCCCATAATACTCGGGGTTCTCAGAGTCCATCTAGAAGCATGGACCACTGGCCTTGGTGCTCTCTGTCAGTGTCTTTCACTCACACTAGAAGGAAGAGGAAGAAGGAATTATGACATAAGTAGAGTAGTTTGTGGAGGAATAAAGGAAAATCACAGTTTGGATATCAGTACTCACATACATATAAATTCTTACTGGGAAACAACTAAAGTTTGGAACTAGAGAAAAAGAGTTTCAGCTACAGCATTTTGTATCAAATGGTGGGAATTCAACACTAAACAAAGCAAACTGAGCAGGTAAGAAACCTACCACTTTTTTTGGAGGGGGTGTTATGAAAGCTTACTGCTGTAAAAGGCTCCAAGAGTGCATAACATTGGTCGTACCTGGAGATTTTCTGTCATTCCAGTTCTTTATCTGCTCAGAGCTTTATCTCCTCTTTGGTTTTTATGAAGTCTTTGAATAGAGAACAATAAGCTCTAACCTCATTGGGTAACTACTAAGTGATACAAGGGTCACAGAACTGTTTGCCGTTTTGTGTATGTTGAGGAGGTGCCATGAGAACTGATGCCGAAATATGTAAGTCTTGATAGGGGACAAAGCTCTTACAATTTCCCACATTTCTCCTCATGAAAATCTGTACCTGAGTAAATAAAGGTACTCTCTGATAAATCCATTTCCTCCCAAACCTGGACATATTCCAATAGAGATGATTTTTATCCAATGTTCTATTCAAAGAGTATTTATTCTGTTTTTTTTCCCCCCAGTAAAGTAAATATTTATCTTCTGATCAACTATGCTTTGATATATTTTGCCTGTAGTGATATGTAAATGAGAGATAACTGCATTATCTAAAGCTACAAAGGTTGGTCTTTGATAATTTGGTGACATCAGATGCAAATATTTAATGACATTTCTTCTTCAGTCAGATACTTTAGAGCAATGTGTTTTCATTTTGAAGCATTATCAGTAAACAGAGAGTAATAGGAAATCCTAAAATGGGAACACTCCAGCATTAGAAAACAAAATTTTGCAGTTAAGGAAGTTGAAATATACTTATAGGACCCTATTTTACAAGTGCAAAAGGCAAGATTTGGCTACTAAACACCAAATGGGAACCTATGAAGTTCCTAAGAACACAGCTTTCTTAGGCAGGATTGAAATCTAGTAGGTAGTTAGGTAATACTAAAAACTTGGAATTCTTAAGTTTGTTTTCCTATTGGTAGAGACTACATTCCTAGAACATCTGACATAAAGAGAAGCTCCATTTCCAGACCTAAAAGAATGCTTGTTTTTTGTTTTCTTGATAGTCTTTCTTTTTATGATTGTTAATCCTACCAGAGGGTATTTTTCCCATTGCATTTTAGAGAGCGTGGAAGGGAGTGGGGGCGACAGAAAGAGAGAAACATCAGTTGCTCCAACATGTGCCCAGAGGATCTAACCTGTAACCAAGGTACATGCCCTTGACCGGAATTAAACCCGGAATCCTTCATCCCATGGGCTGACAGTCTCTCCATTGAGCCAACCCAGGTAGGGCTCCTGATAGTCTTTGATATAATTTTCTCTCAACTGATGCTGAGTAGAAGCTATCATATAAGAATATTTGGTTTACAGAACTTTGATAGCTTCCTATTCTTTATATTTCCTCTCTTGTTGGAGACAAGTTATAAGATTCGGTGCTGCTTTCCTTATGAAAGCCCGAAGAAGCACCATTGCCTCATTATATAGGAAAGCAAGACCTCCATGGAATGTGGGCCTACAATTACTTTGAAAATACACAGCATATTTTAAGAGCTGGCTTAGAATGTAAAGAAACTATACAATCCAAACTCCATTAACCTAATGAGAAAATACCAGTTATTTGCCATGAGGTATGTCAAAATATAGACATTTCACAGATGAATTTGTTCTTTGTTTGTTTTGTCTTTTGTTTTTTAGTGCCTATAGTTTCTCAATGCAAGTCTTGTGGGCAAACACCTGTCCTAAACTGTTTAAATATTTCTGTCTTGGCTTAAGATGTGATTTGGTTTGAAATAGGACATATGGTATATACTCAATAAATGAAATTATGCCCAGCCAGTGTGGCTCGGTGGTTGAGCATCGACCCATAAACCAAGAGGTCACCGGTTTGATTCCAAGTCAGAGCACATGCCTGGGTTGTGGGTTCAATCCCCAGTTGGGGCTTGCAAGAGCCAGCCGATCAATCAATGATTCTCTCTCATCAGTGATGTTTCTATCTTTTCTCTCTCTCTCCTTTCCTTTGTCTGAAATCAATAAAAACACACTTTTAAAAAATAAGTGAAAGTAATCTAAACAGCCATATTAATTATAACATATTCTTTGACCTCAATGACTTGAAAATATTAATTTAATCAGTGCAGTGTATATTGTCTTAACATTAAATTTATGGACTTTTTGCTGAATGAGCAGAATTCAACTAAAAATAAATAACCAGTGTTTGTCTTGACAGCAATAGTAAGTAAAGTAAGAATTACCAACTGGGTAATGTTTCTTGGCTATATTTCTGAACTCTGTATCACTGTAGATTTAAAAATTAAAACTTTAGTTCTCTGGATCAACTAAAGCCAGTGTGGCACTGTGCTGTTTATCACCCAACAATCTGGATTTATTTTTGGAATGGCCCTATCTACTTTTCTTGGTATGTGGTTTGCCAAATTAATATTCAGACCACATTTACTTGATCTTTTACATCTTAGTACTTACATAATCAGAACTTCATTCAGAGAATCAGTCAAATGATGTGAAGAAAAATAACAAGTGTCTCTTGTAGGTTTGGCTCAGTGGATAGAGCATCAGCCTATAAACTGAAGGGTCCCAGGTTTGATTCTGGTCAAGGGCACATGCCCAGGTTGTGGGCTTGATCTCCAGTAGAGAGCGTGCAGGAGGCAGCCTATTAATGATTTTCTGTCATCATTGATGTTTCTATCTCTCTCTCCCTCTCCCTTCCTTTCTGAAATCAATAAAAATATATTTTTTAAAAAGAAAAATAACAAGTAGTCCCAGGATAGGATGTATGATAGGTGGGTGAAGGAAAGCAGTTGGGTGGGGATTTCATTGCAGTTTGTCTCAGATCCTTCTAAGTCCTTAGCCATATCCCATATTGGCAATATATAATAGAATATCAGAGCCCAAATAGTCCCTGTTGATTTTCTTGACACAAGATCATCAGAATATTAGCTTTGTATGAATAATAAACTTTGTATTAGTCATAAAATTTTGCCCTGGATGGTTTGGCTCAGTGAGTAAAGCATCAGCCTGTTGACTCAAGGGTCCTGGGTTGATTCCAGTTGAGGGCAATTACCTAGGTTGGAGGCTCCTAGCCTTGGTCAGGGGCATGCGGTAGGCAACCAATCAATGTGTCTCTCTCATATTAATTTATCTCTGTCTTTTCCTCTCCCTTCCATTCTCTCTAAAAATCGATGGAAAAAATATCCTTGGGTGAAGATTAAAATAATAATAATAATAATAATAATAATAATAATAATAATAATAAACTTTCAAATTTTTTATAATTTCCAAGGATAATAGCTCTATGGTTTGCTAGCATTTCTTTTCAGTGTTGACTCATCCTACCTTGGGAAGTTCTTCCTTAAAAATAAATGTTAAGAATGGTAGACAAAAGGAAAAAATGTCTTTCTTATATCTGACCAAATTCTCTGTAATGCATATTCCCTTCTCTGATGAAATTTTCAGTAAAGTAAAAGTTCAGTTGCTTGGTGTTTTGCTGAAAATCTTATTCCAAACAATGGCCAATTGACTATCAGTGATAACCAATAGATTTATGTTCCTGAGAGAATCAGAACTTTTGTTTTTCAGTCTATGTATCTATTTTTATTTCTTTAATAAGCTCAATGTATCATCTTTCTAAACTCTTTCTAATCGCTATTTTCTTAAATTTTCAAAATAAAATTGAACCCATTTATATCAGTTTTCAGTGTCAGTTGGTTTTTACTGTTTGAGATATAATTTAATTACCTATAATTTTTCTTAAGTAGAAAATGTTAATGTAATAAAAGTCTGACTTTAACTCCTTCATTTCTAATGAATCCTAAAACTGTCCTACCAACAATAGGAAGTTGAAAATGTGAAGCTCAGTTCATTTTTTTTTGTCCTTGCTAAAATATTTATCTTTTTATTTTGAGACAATTGTCCTTTTCCATAAACATGGAACACTGGGGAATAATTCTCTTGTTACTAGAAGACTAAAAGGGCAATTTGCAGACAGAAAATGTGCAGAAAGAGTTTATTTACTCCAGAAAGACATTTAGTTGAACTTAATAATGGACTTGCTCATTTGGTCAGCAATTATATACCTTACTAGGGGCCCGGTGCACAAAAATTTGTGCACTCGGGAGGTCCCTCAGCCTGACCTGTGCCCTCTTGCAGTCTGGGCCCCCTCTGGGGATGTCCACCTGCTGGTGTGCCTGGTCAGCCTGGGTGAGGGGCTAATGGCTGTTTGCAGGCTGGCCAATCCCCCCAGTGGGATCCCTCACCCCATTGGAGTGTGACCAGCCTGGGTGCGGGCTTGAGGGCCATTTTCAGGCTTTCAGGCTGCCCACAGTCCCTTCAGGTTTTGGGTCCCTACTGGGGTACCTGGCCAGCTTGGGTGATGGGGCTGATGGCTGTTTGCAGGCTGGCCAAGCCCCCCCAGTGGGGACCCTCACCCCATTGGGGTGTGGCCAGCATGGGTGATGGGCTGAGGGCTGTTTTTAGGCTTTCAGGCTGCCCATAGCTCCCACTGACCCAATGTCCCAGCAAGGCTGGCTGGAAGCAGGTTTCTGGGGTTTATTTATCTTCTCTAATTGATACACTGTTCCTTTAAGCCGAGGCCGAGGCCTAGGCAGGTAAGGAAGCCTTCTGTTGGCTTCAGCTTTGCGGCTTCAATAATTGAGACAATGTTGCAAATATGTGGTTGCCTGGAGCTGAGAGAAGCCCAGGCGGCCGGCAAACAGTTTTACTCCTGCTGCAACGGAAGCTGCCTGTTTACTCAGCTCCGTGAGTGCCGGCCTCCATCTTGGCTGGGTTAATTTGCATACAGCCACTCTGATTGGCTGGTGGGCATGGCTTAGGCATTCTGAAGAAATGGTTAATTTCAATATTATGCTTTTGTTAGATTAGATGCTCACTGCTATATAAAAATTACCTTCCAAATATCATAATTTACTTCTGCTTCTCTTTTGGGAGATAAATTTTATATTATGGAAGTATTTTTATTTGTTTGGGGTTTTTTTTCTATTACTTTCTAAAGTATTTGAAAATATTATGGTAAATACAACATCTTCAAAAAAAAAACCTGAAAAAATACTAAAAAAGACAAAGATAAAAATTGAAATTTCACAACAACTAGACATAGTCTATTCTTTCAGTTTTTTTGAACATGTGCACATTCATTATTTGTTTAATCACTTATCAAATGTCCACTGTATTCCAGATAACTATCATACTGGGTATCCACTGAATGTTTCTCCCTTAATAGAATTTACAGATGGGAACATAGATGATCAAAAAGAAAAAAAAAGCCCTAGCTGGTTTTGCTCAGTGAATAGAGCATCAGCCTGTGGATAAAAGGTCCCAGGTTCAATTCCAGTCAAGGACACATGCCTGGTTGTGGACTCAACCCCCAGTAGGGTGTGTATAGGAGGCAGCTGATCAATGGTTCTTTTTCATCATTGATGTTTCTGTCTCTCTCTCCGTCTCCCTTCTTCTCTGAAATCAATAAAAATATATTTTTTAAAAAGTAAAAAAAAGATACATTTAGTAATACTAATAGATATAACATGAACAAACAAGCATGGTGCCATGATTGAGAATAACAGAGATGGATGATTAAGGAGGTGTCATAAGGGAAGTAACACTTAAGATGAGGACTAGAGGATGAGAAGACAAGAACCATGAGGACAACAGGAAAACAGCATTCTAGGCAATGGAAAAACATGACCTGATTACATAGAGCATGCGAACATTTGCCTTTGACTCTATGAGTTCTGTAATGCCTGATAACAGCTATTTGATTCCCTAGACCTCATCTTCCCAACCTGTCACTGGTGATTTTCTAAGCTACTGGTAGATGCTGCCAAGGTTGAGAAAGTTTTGATCACTTGATCACTGGATCCCATGTCAGTTCACTCTGGTGGAATATGCCTGTTGTCATAAAGATGTAAACTCTTGTGGAGATGGTGAATTCGTAAACTCTTGTGGAGATGGTGAAAGGTAAGTCATAAAGTTTAAAGTTGAGAGAAGAAATGTTCTGAAATCACCAGAGTTCTTTATTTCAATGCAGAATCAGGAATGCTGAAATTATCTAAAAGCTACATTTTTCAAATAAATTAAAGCTAGTATGTAGATTCAATTTATCCTAATATATAAATAGAAATAACTTACTTTTTTTAATTTGTAGAGGAAGATATGATAGCAGAGTAAAATAGGCTTTCTCAAAAATGAATAAAAAAGAAATCAATTTTGGAAAATAAGTTGAGGTAGAGAGAATTATTTAGCTTTTTACCTTGCCTTTTATATCTAAAGAGACATAGGTATCTGTGAGGCACCAGCATTCTACATCATTTTTTAACATTCGATCAAAACAGAGCTAACACTCACACTGCATCTTAAGGAAACACACGTGGTGCTCTTGGTTCATGAGGAACTGCACCTTAAAATGTAAGGCCTACATTCCTTAGGTACCGGGAAGTTTTGTGAAGGACATGACAATTAGGTCACTTGAAAACCAGAATTCCAGATGCTTGACAAGGGGAATGCTGTGTGAAGACATCCACACTAATGTTCAAGCTTCAGCTTGTGAGGTGGTTTATTCAGCATAAACATTTTCTGTGGGTCAGAGCAAATGCTGTTTTAGTGCTTCAACTCAAACACACCCTGAGGTTTAGAGACGAAAAAATAAATATTTGCAAACAGTGGCTGAATCGGGCAGACTGTTCATTCTAGTTCTCTTTGAGGATTTTCAAATATTCTATTTTATTACTATTTCTGAATTTACCAATAAAAATAGTCACCTTGGCCACCAAGAAGGGACTTTATAGAAGGAGCTATTATGCAGTGCTGTGAATGTTAACAGAAGAGACTTAAAGCCTTAGAGGGTCCTTCAGAGTCCTAACATCTTTTTATTGTAATCCTTACCTGAGGACATGCAGAGAGAGAGAAAGAGAGAGAGAGAGAGAGAGAGAGAGAGAGAGAAAGAGAGGGAAACATTGGTCAGTTGCCTTCTGTAAGCACCTCGACGACCAGGGATTGAACTCGAAACCCAGGTTTGCACCCTGACTGGGAATGGAGCCAGCAGCCTTTCAGTACACAGGACAACACTCAACCAACTAAGCCACTCTGGCCCGGCTAACTTCCCCACATCTTAACTTATGGTCCCTTCTCATTTGGCTGTCAGTCATTAGAAAGATTATTGCTCCTGTAGAAAGGGTTTAATGAACAATAGAGAAATCGCTTGCAATTATTAGTAAAATTCATACTTGATTTAAATATTATGAAAATGTGCCCTAGCTGGTTTGGTGAAGTGGATAGAGCATCGGTCTGCAGACTAAAGGGTCCTGGATTTGATTCCAGTCAAGGGCACATGTTGGGGTGGCCAGCTTGATCCCCACAGTAGGGGGCGTACAGGAGGCAGCCAATCAATGATACTCTCTCATCATTGATGTTTCTATTTCTCTCTCTCTCCTACTCCCTTCCTCTCTGAAATCAATAAAAATATATATTAAAAAAAGGTATTACCTAGTATATAAAATGTCTTATTAAAGTTGTATAACTTTTTAATGTATGTCAATGAATTTTTAAAACAGATTAAAGCAATATAAAGGCTTTCTCATTTATTTGATCATTTTGAGTTAAATAACTCTTTGCCTCACACTCATGTTTGTTCTTTTAGGTGGACTTTTCAGGGTGTATTTTTTATTTACTTTCACTTCTGTTTGGAACCTATTCCAGGGTAAGGTTACCCATGAAGGGAAAATGGAAAGAATATGCAAAATGATTTGAGACTGGGAACTTTACCTCACAGAGTCTTTTTGAAATAGATGGTTGGGGGTGTGGGTATAGGAAACAGAAAATATCAGCCAGTATAACACAGAGTATTATGGAGCCTAAAACTATGACTGAATACTCTTTGGGGAATTCTGATTAGGGCAAAACTTACCTGTTCAAAATTCTTAGATTCCTGAATTAAACATTATCCTGATTATACGGCTTATTCCCAAGGAACACAATACATCTAGTATGCACATATGAAGATAGCTTACTTTTGGTTTAGGACTTAAAATTCCTTTCTGTTTACATTATTCAAGATTCTCTTTTCCCACTGTTTGTATGTACAAAAGAATATAGAATGCAGAATGGGGAAAAATTGGTGCAGATTGAGGCCTCAGAGTGCATCAGGCTAGCCACAGGTTTTCAATTTGTGTGATGTGTAATAAGCTAACAGGCTTCCCAGGTCTCTATTAGAGGGCCTTTTGTATTCTTTTGCTCCATGTATTACTCAGGGTTTTCCAGAGAACAGAACTGGAGACAATAAGTTTGCATTATATATCCTATCTAATAAAGAGGTAATATGCAAATTGACCATCACTCCAACACACAAGATGGCCACACCCCCGTGGTCAAATATGGCCACCCCTATATGGACACAAGATGGCCACCACAAAATGGCCAGCAGGGGAGTGTAGTTGTGGATGATCAGGCCAACAAGGGAGGGCAGTTAGGGGTGACCAGGCCAATAGGGAAGGACAGTTGGGGGGGACCAGGCCTGCAGGGGAGGGCCTTTGAGGGGGAACAGGCCTGCAGGGGAGGGCAATTTGGAGGGCCAGACCTGTAGGGGAGGACAGTTAGGGGTAATCAGGTTGGCAGGGATCAATTAGGTGTCGATCAGGCTAGAAGGGGAATGGTTAGGAGCAATCAGGCAGGCAGGCAAGTGGTTGGAGCCAGCAGTCCCGATTGTGAAAGAAATATCCAACCTCCCCTTGGCAGTTGGACATCCCTTGAGGGGTCCCAGATTGGAGAGCATGCAGACTGGGCTGTTGGACATCCCTTGAGGGGTCCCAGATTGGAGAGCATGCAGACTGGGCTGAGGGACACACCTCCACCCATGCACGAATTTCATGCTCCAGGCCTCTAGTGTATGTATGTGTGTGTGTGTGTGTGTGTGTGTTTATAATAAGGAATTGGCTCATGCAGTTATGGAGACTGAGAAGTCCAAGATCTACAGTCAGCAAACTGGAAATCAGGAGAGGCAATGGTATAGTTCCAGTCCTAGTCCAAATCAACAGGCAAGAGAAGACCCATGTTTCTACTGAGAGAGAGAGATGGAGAGAGAGAAAGAGAGAATTTTTCCTTACTCATTCAAGACATTAAGGACATTTTGGAGGATTATCTGCCTTCCTCACTCTATGGTTCCAATGTAAATCTCATCCAGAAGCACCCTGACAGAAATGCCTCGAATAATGTTTCACCAATATCTGGCACTTCATGGTCAAATTGTTGCAAAATTAGTCATCATACCCCTTTACTTTTAGACAGTTTAAGTAGACTTAGGCTTCAGTTAGGCACCAATGCTACACATTTATTTTTAAAACTGGCAAAACTGGGCAGCAGAAATCAGCTTAAATATGAGGCCCAAATCTAGATTTTTACATTTAATCTTAAATCTAAATCGTTTACCTCTGAGGGGAGATACTAAAGCTAACACTCATCTGGCCAGCAGCAGACAGAATTGTCACCTGACTTCTGCCAACAGAGCCCCAAACTGGGGAACAGGCAGAGGTGAGTGTACGGATGTGGCTCAGAAGATTGTGCCCTGGAACCTGAATCATAGTCATGGGATTGCATAAAGTATTCATTGGGAGGTTTCAGAAGGATCTACTGATCCTTTTTTAGGAAAATGCACTGTATACATTTGTAACTACTCTGAGTATTATGTTGCCTCCTTTTTCTCTATTTTAAAAGGAAACTCCATTGAGGTATAATTTACATACAATAAATTCCACCAATTTTCAGTGTATAATTCAATGAGTTTGACCAAGGTAACCATGTAACCATCACCACAATGAAGACACAGATTTCCATCACCTCAAAAACTCTTCTGTGAACTCTCCACCCTACCCCTGAGCTCTCTAGGCTTGTAGTGATTTACTTTGTTCAGATTAGCTTGCATTTTGTAGAACTTAATATAAATGGAATCTTCTGTGTGTGGCCTCTTTACTCAGCATAATTTTGAAATGTATTCATTTTTGCATTTATCGGTAATGTGCTCTTTTCTACTGCCAAACAGTATCATGTTATGTAGATTACTACAATTTGTGTGTCCATTGACCTGTGGATGGGCATTTTAGTTTTTTGCTAGTTTCTGGATTTGAAAAAAAAGCTACTATAAATATTCTATATACGTTATACATATACATTTCTGTTGGGTAAATACCTAGGAGTGGAATTGCTGGGTCATAAGATAAGTTTATATTTAATTTTTTCAGAAACTTCAAATGATTCTCCAACGTAGCTATACCATTTTTCATTCCCAACAAAAGCATAGGAAAGTTCTAGTAGCTCCAAATCCACGGCAACATTTGGTATTGCTGGTCATTTTTATTTTAGTTATTCTAATGGATGTGTAGTGGTATCTGATGTTTTAACTTGTATGTTCCTGATGAATAACAATGTGTATCTTTTCATGTACTAATGAAGTCCAGTTTATCAAGTGTTTTATAGTTCATGCTTTCTTTGTTCTAGCTCTTAAGTCTCTGCCTGAACTTTGTCCCCTGCCTCCTTGATATAGTAAGATTGCAATTTTCCATGGGGAGCACTTTAGGGAAAAAAGTCCATAAACACATTTCTTACCTTTTGCAATAGCAGTTTCATAAGATTAAACTACTACTGGCTCTATCTACTTTCAGGTGCTTTTAATTGCCTTTAATAGTTGCTTTTAAATTTGATTTAGTTTTTGTAAACATAAAGCGACATTATGATTGGATTAGTACAAGGATAAATAAGCTAGTCATTGGATAATTATTTTCTTAGTGTGTTAGCAAGAAAAGAAACAGGAATCACTATAGTGAGTAGCAATTAAGACCAAATATTTTAGAGAAGAAACAGGAAATTTTCTTCCTTTAATTAATTTCTTTTTCACTGGGCCAATATTCAAAAGAAAGAATATTGTCACTAAATTCATAGTTGTATGGGTTATGGGAAGATTTTTTTTCTTCCTTTGTTTTTCATTATAATGCTCCCCTTACACACACATACACACCTCCACCACAACCACCACCACTACCACCACCACTACCACCACCACGACCATTCCCTCCTGGTGCTTCCTTGTACCATCACATTGTGATGCTTTAAGAGGCATATAGTAAGTCATATAACTTAAGAAGTATGGTAACACATAAAATACCTTTATTATTATGTAAATTGTTGGCTTAGCTTATTTGGTGACTGAATAAAAATAGCGTTTTTATCCCTAAGAAAGAAACTTTTTTAAGAAATAGAGAAGCTGTGCCATCTTGCAACTGCCCCCACCATCCATTTAAAATGACCATCTGCCCATTCCCACAACCATTTTTGTCTCCCGGTCCTTTGGGTTCGCAATAGTCATAGAGCCAAGGACCTCTAGATAAGCTCTGAGAAGATCTTACACTGCACAAGCATAGCAGAGGGTAACCTGCTCAGAGATCAAACTAGCCATTTTCTGTTCTTCAGTAACAAAAATTGACAGCTGCCTCAGGCACAGAAAAGGATTTGTCTTGTGCTAGGAAGGTCCACAGAAGCATGATGTTCCTTAACTCTACAAGAATAAGACAATGAGACACAATTTCTACTGTTCTGAGAATAAGGACTATCTTTAAAAGAACTTTACATATAATTCTTTGAATCTGAAATCACCCAGGGAATTAAAGACCAGAGCAGGCCAGAGTGGACCACAAGGAACGCCAGTGTGGATGGTCTGGGTGCAGGGTCACTCTCATGAACCTCAGCAGGTGAAGCCCTCAATCTGGACCACCTTGGTCCTCTACAGGAATGACATTCAAGCTTTACCTTCAGGTCAGTGTTTTCTATTGTGAATGTGCCCCTCCCACAGTGCGACTTCAGCTTTCGTGTCTGATTTTTTTCCTTGTTGCTTATGGTACACACTTGATGTTCTAGAAGAGATACACAAATTACTAGCTTTACGTCACCTTAGTGTTTATGATGTTACCTGCAACAATTTTGACTAAACGGTGACATAATAAGACTTGAGTGATTTAATAAAGTGTAAGTAGAACAAATAAACAGGACTTTTGGAAGACATACAGCTTTCTTCTATCCTAAAAGAAACATCATGAAGGCTAACATAATTTGGCATTTGGAGTCTCAAATGCTGTGTGATTATCACTAGATCTTGTCAGACAGGAAGCAAATGACTTTTTTATTGAAATGAGCCAAAAAGAGAAAAGACTCAAATCCTAAGTCCTCTCCATATTTATAGAGCAGATAATTGTTTTTTTAATGCTAATAATGTTAATTAAATATTCAACATATTAGGTTACTTATGATAAGCCTCTTAGTGTTCTAAGCAATTATTGAGAAGTTATACACAAACATTAATTAACTAAACCCTCAGAATAATTCTAAGAGGTAAATTTTACAGGTCCAGAAATAAGGTTCATCTCACATTTGTTAATTGAATTTTTCTTTTTCAACCTAATTGCATAATCATTTTCTTTGCAGCAAAATAAAAACCTTTGTATAGAGTACATGTGTGTATTTTAAAGGTGCTTCATCATACATCTACATAGTCTTAAGTCCCACCTAGATTTACTGTTAAGTGCAGGGTGGGGCAAAAGTAGGTTTATAATTATTCATATAGAAAATAATACAATAATAAATAATTAATAATACATGAATAAACTTTGTTTCACATACTCACAACTGTAAACCTACATTTGCCCGCTCCTGTAAATAAAAAGAAGAATAAAAAAGATTAAATTTTTCAGTTTTTCCCTTGAAAGATTCCAAACACTCATGCTGCCAACACAGTTGCAAATAAACTTTTCATTAAATGATAGGTTAAAAGCTCTCAAATTCATTGTGATCGCCCATAAGCAGCTTAACAGAACTAAGAAAATATATTTTCTGTAAAGCTTAGTCTAAGAGCAGGAAAAATAAGTGAACATTTGGTCTGATAGAGTTGAGGAGGCCCCAAGTCATCACATATTCTCAATATTTTCACCATGCCCTAAAGTCGGGACATCTTGTCAATCTTGAGGGTGTATCTTTGGAAATCTTCTGCTATCTGTGAAGTCCTAAAGAGCATGGTGTGGTATTATTTTACATCTTGACATTTATACTTGTCAGATTAGGTAGCTGTTTTCAAGCAGAGGACTGATCTGTAAGACTATTAGCCACATAATTTATTCATTTTATAAACGTTTATGGAACTCCTATTATATTCTGGACATATTCTTCAGTGAGCTCCTAATCATATAAATAAAAACTTGCAACTTGAGGGAATAAAACAATAAAATTCATTCTAAAATCATATATTATGTGGGGTTAGAATATAAAGTCAATATTTAAGGCAAAATAGTTTATGTTGTGGTGGAGACTTACATACTGTTTCTCAATGAATCTAAACCAACCTGCTTTTCTTCATGCTTTCGGAAAAGATTGTGGTTTCTCAGTTGGGTATCAAATGAAGTAGTTCCCTTGCCAAGTTTTATGAAATACAGTTACATTTTAAAAGTTGCATCACAATCAGCAATGCAGGATGCCTGTCTATGAAGAACACATAGGAGGAGAAACCTACCAAAAGAGGGCAGATTCAAGTCTTCCATGTCATTGTTGCTATGGTGCTTATACTCAAGTCAATGACAGGTGGTTCACTTGTTATTTAAATTCTCTCTCTCTCTCTCTCTCTCTCTCTCTCTCTCTCTCTCTCTTTCTTCAATGTATATAACTAAATTGGGGCAAATGAAAACTCAGTGGGAATGTCTAGGGAGATTCCAAAGCAAAGGCAATAGTGATGCCTGACCTGCATTTTGAAAAAAGAGTAGGAATTTAGTAGATTGTTAATGTGGAAATTCCAGGAAGCAAATAGCATGAGAAAAAATCATAAAATAAAGTTTCTGGTGTATTAATGAAAGTAGGTGGTCTCTATGGTAGTAGGATGAAGCTAGACAGATAGCAGTGACATGAAGAATGACTGGTGGGAAGACAATAACAAAAGCAGGGACTATGAGACAACCAGACATTAAGCAAGGAGACCTGAGGGAACTGGGCCCCAAGGATTTACTCTTAGAAACTTTCTAGTTCCAGACCTGAGGCCAGACCCACACTTAGTGTACTTTCCAGTTCTCTGAACTCTGCCACTAATATTCTTTATTCCTTTATGTCTTCATCACTAGTTCTATGTAATGAAACCTCAGCTTTATTTATTTTTCAAACTAAATATATTATTTATCATTATGTTAACTTTTTAGAGTTATGTTTTATTTATAAACGGTTTTGTCAATGATATGTCATTAGCTCTCACTCAGAAACTATTAACATGACTTAACCTTTTATACTAATAAAGAGGAATATGCAAATTGTCTGGGAGGATGTCACAGTAACAGTAACTACTAAACAGCAGGCTGCATGGGGCGACCAGGCTGGCGGGGAGTGGGCAGTTGGGGATGACCAGGTTGGCCAGGAGGGCAGTAAAGGGTGACCAGGATGGGGGGGGCGTTAGAGGCAATCAGACCAGTAGGCAGAGGTTATTAGAAGTGATCAGGCTGGTGGGGGCGGGGGGGCATTTAGGAATGATCAGGCAGGCAGGCAGGTGAGCAGTTAGGAGCCAGCCAGCGGTCCTAGGTTGTGAGAGGGATGTCCCAGACTGGAGAGGGTGCAGGCTGGACTGAGGGCCCCTCTACCCCCCCCCACACCCCTCCACCCGCACCCCCCATGCACAAATTTTGTGCACTGGACCTCTAGACTTTTTATAAACAAAAGTGGAGTTTTAGTTTGGGCACATGAGCACCTCCCCCACACCAGTTTTTAAATGATATGTGCAAGTTTTTACTTTAATTATCTTTGCCAACTCTGGATTTATTGTGACAATCTGGCAGGAAAAAGATTCCTTCTTAGTCTAATTTGCATTCATTCATTATGATATTTTTTGTCATTTTTCTATGTTTATGACCTATGGCTTTCTACTTTCACAACGTATTCATGTTCTTACCCATTTTTATTGTAGTATTTATCTTTTTTGTTATTGAGTTATAACACCCCTTTAAACAACATAAATCATTCTCTCTCAAGTATATGTTCAAACTTATCATTTGCCTTTAAATTTTCTTTATGTTGTTTTAAGATATATGGAGTTGAGCTTTTTTTCTAATTATTTTATAATCCCTCCCCCTTTTTTTGTTAATCCTCACCTGAGCATATTTTTCCATTGATTTTTAGAGAGCATGGAAGGGAGGGGGAGAGGCAGAGAGAGAGAAACATGGATGTGAGAGAGACACATCAATTGGTTGCCTATTGCATGTGCCCTGACCAGGGTAAGAGATCAATTGAGCCTGCAATGTAGGTATATGCCCTTGACCAGAATCAAACCCAGGATCCTTCTGTCCAAGGGCCGATGCTTTATCCACTGAGCAAAACTGGCTAAGGCCATTATTCCCTTTTTATTTGTTTTGTTTGTTTTGTGTGTGTGTGTGTGTGTGTGTGTGTGTGTGTGTGTGTGTGTTATACCTTTTCCCAGCTGAAGATTATACAACCCCTCTCGATCGGAAAGAAGGCAGGAACATGGATAAAATTGTTATTATAGTTCTTTTTTATGAATAAACTCTTTTTGAAGATTAAGAGACCAGGGAGAGGGTCAGGCTGATACTCTGCCATTTGGAATGTGGAGCAATTGAGTCAGCAAGTCCTCAGTGTGATACCTAAGACCATGCATGCATAATCTGGTACCCGGCTCCCTCTCACATTCTCTTCACCACCACTCTTTCCCTCTCTTATTCCAAAACAACCCATGCTGTTCTTTTGCTTGAAATTCCTGCATCCCAGTAATCACATGCACAGTCTTTCCTCAACTGTCATGGCTGCAACAAATCCAACCTTCACCAATTCCCCTAAAATAGAAATCTTACTTTCTAGCTCTTACTCTGTATTTTAAATTTAGTATGAGAAATTGTATTACTTTTTATTTATTTGCCACTTTCCTTACCAGAAGGTAAAATTCAACAAGTCCAGGGACGTAGTGTGTTTTGTTCACTGATAAATCACCACCACAGGACACTACTACACTCGATCGTGTTTTTTGAATAAACAAATGTAGGGGCACACGATTAACTGGAGTTAAGGGATGCTAGAGTTGCTCTATTATCCTATGAGGTCTTTTTATTTAATAAGCAAGCTATTTAATATTATCAAATACCATTTTGTAATCTTACACGATAATCTGCTTTTGACCTCTTTTTTAAAATAAATTGTGTTATTTTCATAAATATTACATCAACCATATATTTCATATGTAGTGTGACTAACCATATGCTTGGTCACACTATATTAATTTTTAGAATACTATTTTGAGTTCAATTTAGCAATATTCCCTATTATTTAGATTTTCTCCTCTATTTTCTTAAGCGTATTGGTAATTTAAATATTATTTGGTCATCAATATCAGGGTTAGCATAGCTTTGAAATGTATTGCAAAACTTCCTGCCTTATTTAATGCTTTTAAAAGGTGTTTTTAAAAATTACATTTTTATCAAAGTAATACAAGTACACAGACACACATTCAAATTGTAAAGAAGGGCTTTTAGTAAAATTCACAGATCTCCTTTTTTACCCCTCCTTTCTCTGAGTCTTGTTTCCTGGATGCATCCACTTTCAGCCATTTCAGTTTCAGAGTTTCTCAGTTTCTTCGATATTCCTGAATATTCTTCTTATTTGTTAACTGAGATATTATCCATTGACTGTTGAGGATTTTGCCATGTGTACAACCTTCCATCACCATGTACCCCCTCTTCCCAGTGTATTGTATCTGTCTTTTTCCAGGGCACATGCATTTTTGAACCATAGACCTCTGTTTATTTTCTGTCAGCCATGGACAGCATCTCAAGTCCTCCACTCTTGAAGTAGTTTTTTTTTAATTTTTAATATTTTTTAATTGATTTCAGAGAGGAAGAAAGAGGGAGAGAAATATCAATGAAGAGAGAATATTATCAATCACTACCTCCTACACGCCCCCTACTGGGAATCAAGCCACCAACTTGGACAAGTGCCTTCACCTGGAATGGAACAGTGACTTTCTGGTTCATAGGTTGATGCTCAACTGCTGAGTTACATTGGTCAAGCTCAAGGCTTCCACTCTTATACTAAGTGTTCACTGGTAAGTCACCAGTGAACACTTAGTATTAGTACTCATCCTGCATTTCCTTTCCCTCTTCTCTCTACATCTCAGTCTCTTAAAATTTTATTTTCATTTTTGTTCAAGTTATACATGCACAAAATTTATAGTCTATTAGTTTTATAATATTCTTTATGCAAACTAACAGTTCACTGTTACCTCCTTCTTAATTTCCCCTTTTGGAAGCCACTGCTTTTGACTGTTGCTTGGCTCTGTTTGGCCAATTCATTTATTTCATCAAAACTTCTAAATAACTTCATTGCCTTGCTGCTTCATAATTTTTCCATTTCAACTGTCCACAAATTATAATGGGGATTGAGGTCCTTTTCATTCCTTTGCTCTTTACTTCATAAAATATGCCCCATCTATCTTCCCAATACTGTGAGATTAATATTCGTTTACTCTATTTTGCTAAGAAAACACCCGCAGCAAAACTATGTAGAAAATTAAGATTACTTATCCTTTCCAAAATGCTTTTTATGTCTCTGTAGTTATTAATGATGCTGAGTGTCTGTCTTTGTTTACTTAGTTTTGTGTGCTTACTAATTAAAAACCAAATTATCCACATGTTTTCTAAATTCCTTCTCAAAAGAAATAGATGTACAAAGTCATCTCATGGGTTTCAACTTCTTAAAGCAAATTTTTCCCTGAAACTCCAGACTTCCTTCCTCTATGTTCTCCCCTGTACATCTGGGCATTTCCCCTGTCTATCTTTTGGATAGCTTTGGATTTCTGTATCTCATGCCTTCGTTTTCCCTAGTTTACTCTCTTTTTTTTCCTGTCTTTTTTTTCTTCTTTATTGATTAAGGTATTACATATGTGCCCTTATCCCCCCATTTCCCTCCTCCAACCCCCTACTCATGTCCTCACGCCCCTGGTGTCTGTGTCCATTGGTTATGCTTATATGTATGCAAACAAGTCCTTTGGTTGATCTCTTCCCTTACTCCTACCCTAGTTTACTTTCTTACTTTATAGAAGAGCACATATTCAAGTACCTTCCTGAGAAACTCTCATGGCAAACAATTTAGAAAAACAACTTTTAACTTTTATTTGTAACAACAACAACAAAATCCAAAGCTACAGAAAAGTTGCAAGGACAAGGATACTACAAAAGACGTTCATATACCTTCTACCCAGATTTACCTATTGTTATCTTACCTCCTTTGTTTTATTATTTACTAGGGGCTTGGTGCATGAAATTCATGCACTGGGGGAGGTTCTCAGCCCAGCCTGCCCCCTCTCACATATTGGGAGTCCTCAGGGGGTGTCCTACTGATGGCTTAGGCCCACTCCCTGCAGGCTTAAGCCACAGTCTGGCCTCCCTTTGTGGGAAGCAATCAAGCTAATCAGGGGAAGCCACTAGCCCCATCACCCCACTGCTGCAGCCACTGCCAGTCACCACAGCCACCAAGGTGTTTTCATCAACACGGACTACAGTCCCTTCACCATGAAGAAATGACAACTTTCTTTAGGCATTTTCAAGATGTGTCTTTCATAAGATATGGCATTTCTTTCTTTCTTTCTTTTTTTATCCTCACCTAAGGATATATTTCTATTGATTTTTAGAGAATGTGGAAGAGAAGGGAAAAACAGAGAGAAACATCAAAGTGAGAGGAACACTTTGATTGGTTGCCTCCTGCATATGCCCTGACCTGGGCCCTGGCCAGGGAAGAGCCTGCAACCTAGGTACATGCCCTTGGTCAGAATTGAACCCAGACCCTGCAGGCAGCAGGCTGAGGCATTATGCACTGAGCCAAACCAGTTAGGGCAGGATATGACATTTCTTAGCCCTCCAGCAGTGGACCTTCATTTTTTTTCTCCAGGAGTGTGGTGGAAAAACCCTAGATCACCTTTAGGGATTCTTATTACCCAAGTTACTAAGAATATTACCAGTGGCATGCAGGGAGCTTAGCCAATGAGCAGTAAGAAAAGGTGTTTCCTCTGAAGTTCACTCCAATCAGCAGCTCCACCCCTGCCCACCTCTGGCTGAGGATGCAGGCCTGGGCAGGGGACCCCCATGCCCCTCTGATCACAGGTTTCACAGATCCCAGGCCTCCATGATCACCAGCTCTGATCCTGCCCCCTGCTATCACCGGCTCTCCCTAGCCCCACTGGCAGCCTCTGGCCAAGACTGCAGGCCTGTGCAGGAGACCCCCAGGCCCCTGCCATTGCCGGCCCCACCCTTGAGCCTCTGTCCAAGGCTGCAGGTCTGAGCAAGGGACCCCCAGACCCCTGCTTTGCAGGCTCCACTGGTGCACAGACCCCTGCGATTGCAGGCTTCGCCCCTGCCCCTCTGATCGCTGGCTATGCGGAGCCCAGACCCCTGCGATCTTCGGCCTTGCCCCTGCCCAGGCCTGAGGCCTCTGGCCTAGGTCTTATGCCTGGGTAGGGCACCCTCATACCCCTCTGATCACCGATTCTGCCTCTACCCCCTCTGATCACCAGCTCCACCCTTGCTCATGCCTGAGGCCTCTGGTGAAAGCTTCTGGCCTGGGCAGGGAACCCCAGTGCCCTCTGATCCCCTGTTCTGCCCCTCAGACCCCCCCGCCTCCCCTATCACCTGCCTAGCTAATAGGCCTGACCACTTCAGTGACAGGGCTGAGCTGGGCTGCTCACCTCCATCTTGTGTCCATGGGGACGGCCATCTTTGTGACAGAGTGATGCCTAATTTGCATATTACTATTTTATTAGATAGGATTCCGTGTGTGTGGTATTTCATGGGAGGCCCATAAAGCCAGGGTCCTGGTCACTGTTGTATGCCTAGTACCTAGACCAGTGTCTGCCACATAGTAGGAGCTCAATAAATATCTGTTATAGGAATGAATAAGTGAACATTTACTATAGCTATATCACATTGTATTGTGATTATTAGCTTATCATATTTTACCCTATTTGATAAAGGTTTATTATTTTATTCCTGTTCTCTAAACTGCTGCTCTTCTCTGCTGTACTTTTTCAGTTTGTATCTTTTGATCTTTCTCTTTCATGTAACTGACTTTCCTCATATATTTGCTGATTGTGGGCTGTCCCTTCATATTTTTAGGAATAAATCAACAGAGAGGCTGACCGAGGCCTAATGTATCTGGACAAATCGTGACCTGACAGGACTTGCCTCAGCATGTCAGGCTGGGCTCCTTCCTCTAAACTGGATGATTTCCCAGTGCTTCTACAAAGACGGCTTTAGGGCAAGAACATCTATCCTAGCTGCCCTATTTCTTCCAGAGAGCTGTGCTAGCATGTTCTCTCCCTCCCTCCCTCCCTCTCGCCCTTTCCTCCTCTTCTTTCTCTTTCTCTCCTCTCATTCTTTCTTTCTGAAACTTTGGTTATAGAAATTCCTGACTCCAAACTCTTCTGTATGTTCAGGTAATGGGGATGGAGGAAGGATGTCAAAGAATCAATTTGTACATATTTTAAATGTTAATTAGTGTGGCTATAAATAGCCCCACGTGTGCCTACAAACCATTACTTGTACCCTCTCTGCTCTTCCAGGCAGGTGGACTCTTCCCTTGCCCCACTGGTAATCACATAATCACCCGCATTCTTCTAGACATGTGTTGAAAAGCCTTACCTGCTTTTAGCTTCCCTACATTGATGTGTAGTTTTAGGTACATGCTTTTTGCATTCCTTTATTCTAATTTAATGTATTATCTAGTAAGAGAGTAAGCTAACATCTATATGTTCAGGCTCATAGCTTGACTTGGAAATGCAGGAATTATAGCCTGGACATATTTGCTTTTTAACATTGAAAAGAAATGTGGAAGGGGCAATTGAGGGTAGCAGTGAGAAGTGAGGCTATATGGAGGGAGGGTAATTAAAATTTGGAATAAGTAAAAATTGATTCTTCACCCACCCAACCTTAAAACCATCCATTATTTTGAGGGATTTACTGACCAAACTTAAAATTCTTTGGTCGTCAACCTTTTTCACTTTTCTCAAGCTAAAGTTGGTGATTTACATTTTACTCCAGAGTTCATCAATCTTTAATACTTTCAAGTAAGATAGCCAAACATAAATCCTTTTAAACTTTATGAATATCTTTTGTTTTAACTTTATTTTTTCCATGACCATTTATTCCCCCTATACCCTCTTTCACCTCCATCTCCCCCCCTCCCCCCCCGCAATCATATAACCTTTCACATTTCTAACCATGGGTATCTATAGTTTCTATTTCTATGTTTAGTTTATTTTTACTAATAACTAAGAGTTTTTATTTATCAATTATTTCACTTTTGGATTTTTAAAATTCAACTCCCTGCATCACAGTTTCCTCATCTTTAAAATAATTTTATTAGTATTATCTTTTACATTGGGTAGTAAAAGATTAAATGAAATGCCACCTACAAAGAAACTAGAAGACTGAAACTAGAAGAGCAAACTCAAATATTAGCTGCTATTTATTTCCCCTGTTTATCCGGTGTTTATTTTCTTGTTCTAGTCCTAATTTACTGAGTTGGATATTTAGCTAATTTATTTTTATTTCTTCTGGTTGGATCATGAAAGTTAGTATTTCTTTTCTGAGAGTAGTTTTGGCTGCATCTCAAAAATTTTTATGTGAAACATTTTTCATTACTGTTATTTAAAAAATATTCTTTGATTATAGGCTGTAGCTTTTATGTATTAGGAAGTGGCTTCATTCAACCATAAAGTTCAGTGACAAACCAACAAGCAGCCAGCTTTCTGTTAGGCATAGTTGAGTTTGCCTGGATGTTTCGTTACTCAGCTGGTTCCGGTTTACAGCACTTATTGGAATTCTTCTGAGGACTTTCTGACCTTTGCTTCTCAAAAATGGGAAAATCAATTGGGTGTTTCCTTGACTCTCTGCTGTTTGTTTGTGAAGCTAAGATGCTTTCTTAAGAAAGTGAGTTGTTGCCTTACCTGGTTTAGCTCAGTGGATAGAGTGTAGGACTATGGATTGAAGGGTCTCCTTGTTCGATGCTTAGTCAAGGGCACATGCCGGGGTTACAGGCTCAATCCTCAATGGGGAGCATACAGGAGGCAGCCCATCCATGATTCTCATTATTGATGTCTCTATCTCTATCTCCCTCTTCCTTCCTCTTTGAAATCAATCTAATCTAATAAAAGATTAATATGCAAATTAACCATCTCTCCAGGATGCCTAAGCCATGCCCACCAGCCAAGCCATGCCCACCAGTCAATCAGAGAGGCTGTATGCAAATTAACTCAGCCAAGATGGCGGCTGGCAGCCACAGAGCTAGAGTAAACAGCAGGCTTCCATTGCAACTGCCTGATTAGGCTGGCTGAGCCTCTGCTCACGGTAACAATGTTTCAATTATAGAAGCCACGGAGCTGAAACAAAAAGGAGGCTTCCTTACCTGCCTAGGCCTCAGCTCAAAGCAACAGTGTTTCAATTATAGAAGATAAATAAATTCCAGAAACCTGATTCCAGCCAGCTTCACTGGGACCTTGGATCAATTGGAGCTGTGGGCAGCCTGAAAGCCTAAAAATGGCCCTTAGCCCCTCACCAGTTACCCCAATAGGGACTCGAACCCTGAAGGGACTGTGCATGGCCTGAAAATGCCAGTTACCCCAATAGGGACTCGAACCCTGAAGGGACTGTGCATGGCCTGAAAATGCCCCTCAGCTCCTCACCCAGGCTTGCCACACCCCAATGGGGTGAGGGTCCACACTGGGGGACTTGGCCAGCCTGCAAACAGCCATCAGCCCCTCACCCAGGCTGGCCAGGCATGTCAGTAGGTGGACATCCCCTGAGGGTTCCCAGACTGCGAGAGGGCACAGGCTGGGCTGAGGGACCCCCCGAGTGCACAAATTTTTGTGCACCGGGCCCCTAGTGTGTGTATATGTATGTGTGTGTATGTATATATATATTTTTTTTCAAAAAAAAGAAAGTGAGTTGTTTCTAAATATCTCCATTCAACCAGATTTCACTTGCAGTCTATAAAGCAGAAATTTCTTGAATTTTATGGCCTATGGGTTGCACTTTACTCAGTTTTTAGTTCTTTGGAGTGTTTTAAGTTATAATTATTACTAGCTATGTTTTTACTATTTTGATTATTTTTGTTAGTTATAGCCAAATGAGTTTGAATATTTGTGCTCACTGCCATATTTTTTAAATATATTTTATTGAATTTTTACAGAGAAGAAGGGAGAGGGATGGAGAGCCAGAAACATCAATGAGAAAGAAACATCAATCAGCTGCCTCCTGCATACTCCCTACGGGGGATGTGCCTGCAACCAAGGTATATGCCCTTGACTGGAATCGAACCTGGGACCCTTGAGTCCACAGGCCATTGCTCTATCCACTGAGCCAAACCAGTCAGGGCTCATTGCCACATTTTTAAAAAGTCTAATGGATATTTAAAAACAATTAACTGCCATATTTTTTTTGTATGTAGTTTCAAAACTATTGGGCAAGCTATGACCACAGTGTTGTTTATTTTTATGTGATTTTTATGAAATATTTTGCTATGTAATTCTACAAAAAGGAGAGATTAGTGTCTTAAAGAATATATCAGATTTCTTTTACATATTTCTAAAATTAATTTAATATGTATTCCCTATTTTTTGCTTTTAAATGTACTATAAAGAATTCATAATTTTTTAAAAATAATGTTTTGGATGATTTTTTAAAATTTGTTTAAAAATGAACAGAAATTTAAAATTTATTTGCTAACTGAATTATGTGCCAACTTTCTGTCTTATAGAATAAAAGGCTAATATGCAAATCGACCAAATGGCAGAATGACTAGTAGCTATGATGTACACTGACCACCAAGGGGCAGACGCTCAATATAGGAGCTTCCCCCTGGTGGTCAGTGCACTCCCATAGAGGGAGCACCGCTTAGCCAGAACCTGGGCTCAGGGCTGGCAAGTGCAGCAGCAGTGTCAGGAGCCTCTCCCACCTCTGAGGCAGTTGGACATCTGCCTGAGGAGTCCTGCAAGAAGGCACAGGCCAGGCTGAGGATCCTCCCCTCTTAGTGCACGAATGATGTACACTGGGCCTCTAGTAGTTTTATAGCGTGTTCACACTGGTCAGAATCATAGTTATGATAGGAAAAAATATGTCTCAGATTTCTACCATTGGCCTTCATTGCAATTTGCCTATATCCTAGTTTTCATGTTTGTAAAAACCATTTGCAGAGGCAAGCTAGAAACTATCTAGTAATCAAACCCCTGCAATTAGTTTATAACCCAAACAAAACCTTTTGCATGAAAAAGCTTTAAAGAAAAAAGCACTTACAAATAATTTGGGATCCTGTCCTTAAGTACCTGGAAACTAGAAGTCCGAAGTTTTATCCCTTTCTGCAAAAGGCTTATGAGGTCTCCTTGCGGAATTCCTCGGTTTCTCTATGTGTGCCTTTTGTCTTCATGTGACTTTAATGATAAGGAACATATTTCTGTGTGAGTTTTCACATTTTCAAAGTAAGAGTTCTTCTTGTATGTTTATCCCTTCCCTCTGGTCATCTGTTCCCTCATCATCTTACACCTTTGAAAAGAAAACTACTGTGTGTATGTGTGTGTAAATATCTCAAATCACTTATATTGTTCATTTAGAAAAAAATAAAAATCTGAGTCTCCAGTAATAAAAGACCAACCAAAGCCATTCAGAGTAGTTTCCAACTCAGAGGTGCATAATAAACATGAGGCTTGCTTGAATAGAGTACACCCACATTCCTGTTCTTTTCAAGAACCACTGTATCCAAATCTCTGGGGTTTGGCTCAGGAACCTGTAATTTTCAAAGGCTTTCCAGGTGACTGTGAAACAGGTAATCTATAGATCTTAAGTATGAGTAACACTGAGTGGAAAGGGAAAACTAGTCCATTATAACAGGAACTTAAAGTGGCTTTGTTACTTTAGCTGCACAATGAATTTAAAAGCAAATTTCAAAAGAGATGCAGATTTATTTATTTAATTTCTCTCTGCCCAATAAAAGTAGTATTAAAATCCATCTGGAGAAAAAAAAAAAACTTTTCTTGATTGAATCATAGAAGAAATTTATCATGGGGATTCTTACAAAAGGAACAATGTTTAAGGTTTTAATTTTACCTCTACAAAAGCTGAGAGCATAACATTAAATTTTAATCTAGAAGACACTCTGCAAAGAGCTGAGGTAATCTAGGAGCATTGCTTTCTCATGATATAATTCTTAAAACAGCGATAAAATGGATATTTATCCTTTAAAACAACTCTTTCAAATATCAACCACGTTTTAGGCAAAGACAAACTAGCAGACTGCGAACTCTTTTCCCAGGGCCAAGAGTACCAAAATCCTTTGTCGTGGATTAGAAAAAAAACCAACCAAAAAAAAAAAAACACTGCCACAGCTTTTAGGTCCCAGAAATACAGATGGCAAAGTTGATGTCATGAATATTTGAGGTCTTTGGATCTACATAGAAGGAAGACATGCAGATAGTCTTTGCCACAGTCCATTTTGTAGCTCTGTCTATCCTTATGTTCAATTTCCTACGTTGAGTTTTTTTGTTTGTTTGTTTGTTTAAGAAATGTTCCCCAGGGGTCTGATGTTCTGCCAGGATATGGAAGTAAGGTTAACTGCAGCTTCTCCCCTCCCTGACTTCCTTCTGTCAAGGTTGTTCAGAACTGAGAATTTGCCAGGAGAAAAAGAACTTGAAGGACCTGTGTTTCTTAATAGGAGTTTATCAGATCCCTGACGGCCTGAGGCACATGCGCAGCTCATGTGGAAATAAAGCTGAATTTGAATTTAGCCATCAACTTTATTTCCTTTATGGCCTCTTATATCAAGCTTCATAACCCAGAAAGCAACAGAAGTTTCACACTTACAAGGAAATAAAATATGATCCTGAACTTGATCAGGAGAGTAACCAGTTTGCTTGGACTACTCTATAATTCATTCAATGAATTAGTTCTCATCTTAGTAGGTAGGATGAGTGTTGGTGAAGATGGATTACTTAGGTGCAAATGGAACATCAAAGGGAGATGTTGGCTGGATTTATGTGGTGATCATTTGCTTTATGTGCAGATATCAAATCATTGCATCATACACTTGAAACTGATATAGTAATGTCATGTCAATGACATCTCATTTAAACATTTTAATGCAGAGGGAGAATAATATTACATCTAAAGAGTTAAAATACCAGCAGGCTGCCCTAACTGGTTTGGCTCAGTGGATAGAGCATCAGCCTGCAGACTGAAGGGTCCCAGGTTCGATTCTGGTCAAGGGGATGTACCTTGGTTGTGGGCACATCCCCAGTAGGAGGTGTGCAAGAGGAAACTGATCGATGTTTCTCTCTCATCAGTGTTTCTAACTCTCTATCCCTCTCCCTTCCTCTCTCTAAAATATTAAAAAATACATTTTTAAAAAGATACCAGCAGGTTATCTCTTCTTATTATAAATTTAAATTTATATATTCCTTAAAACCTTATAATATGTTCAAGTAACCTGTAGAAAGTTTATGTTTGGTTGAAGGCTTAACTTCACTTGCTAACTAGGAGGAGAAAAAAAATTTGCTCCATTATAAGGAAGAAGCCATGCTAGTTGAAATTGCTGCTTAAAATTGAAACAAGATTTTAGTTTGTTTTATTTTCTAGTTATAGTTACCATTAAGATAAATAATATGTAAGGAAACTTTTCTAATGTATAGACCATCTTTTTGGAGCCTTATAAGTTTAAATTTTTCATGTAAATTTGATTTTCCCCAATTTTTATTTCCACCTTAAATACTTGTCCAAGTAAAGATTCTTATACACAAGTCCCAGAATGTTATATTTATTTCATTTAAAAATCATTTACCTGTTTTTAAAGTAATCCAGAAGAAATATGTATTATTGATTCTTTCTTTGAAGTCTCTTAAAGCTAAATGAAAAATCCCAGAGAGATAATTTTAGAAACACTGTTGATAACACTCTTGTGTCTGGCCATGTATGTCCTATAAAAGGATAAATGAGTCATGCAAATTCATTCCATTAGTGACTTTGTTATAAATTCCATTCTTACCACTTTCATGAGAAAGTCCTACTTTTAAAATGCCTTAAGATGGATACTATCCTCAAAAATGCACCCAGAAGTCACACATGAGGCTAATAATCTGATACGTACAGGGTTTATTTGGTTCAACCAGGGTTTTCTGGGTCTATTTTCAAAACGTACCAAGCGCAGAGGGATAAAAAAAGAACAAAAGAAATTTATTCAGCAGCCAAAACTCCCTTTCAACAATGCTCCCTTTCTCAACAAAACGATCTGCCAAGTTCAAGTTGCTGGGGTTTGTTAGCAATGCTGACACTCATTGCCTACTTCAAAAGCTGTGTCCAGGCACTTTTTTTCCCTAGCCTTTATAAGAAGGTGCCATCAGTAAATCCTCAAAACTCCTTTACAAGGGGATAAACCTGATTTTACATTGGTTTGAGTTCAGATGTAAAAGTGCTGAATCAAATGGTGGTGATGATTTGGTTCTTAGCCTAGTTCTGAAACCTCTGATTTGCCACTATTCAAAAGTGCTGTAGGGGTTTGTGCCGCTGAATTGAGGTCTGTAGGCTCAAGCAGAACATAATCCCAAACTCTTCCTCTTGGCTCTTCTGTAATGGAAATGAGGCAAATGCCTGATCCCAGCACAGACAAGTCATGAATATACAGCCCAGGCCCAGATGCAGGGTCATCCATCCTGTGGGCTTGATCTGAATGCTTTCACCTGCTGTCTTATTTCTGGCCCCTTTGGTAACATTTGTATGCAATGCAACTCATTAGTGCAACAGATATTGTATTGCATTATTCTGTGTTCACCAGTTTGGTTCCAAATTGGTATGAAGCTGCTGAGCAAATATCAAGAGAAGCAGAGTCGATGCAAATATGAACACAGCAGGCAACTCATCTCAATTAGAGGATTTGGCTATTGTCTATAGATTAATAGGGATATAAAGCAAATGTAACTCTAATCATATTTTGGGACATTTTTGTTATATTGATAGAAGTTGCCCTTTGATCATTAACAACTGCATATTTTTCTGATTTATTACCAAAGCTTCTGATTTGGATAGCTCTTCATGGGTTTTTGCTTTTCATCTATGCTAAGAGGACAAAGATCAATGTAAATAAATTTGTCTGAAATGAATTCTTAGCTCAACTGACCCATTGTGTAGGTAGAGCACAGGAGGTTTTGTCTCGGTGCAGAGGCTGATGCATGCTGTGAGCTTACTCCAGCATTTCAGATCTTTCTGGCACACCAGGGAGATGGCAACGCCCGCCTAAGCCCCTCCCAGAGCTGCCTACACAGTACCCTGACCTTTCATTGGCTCCCCTGAGATGGTGTTCCATGATTGGCCACCTCCACCTATAAATACCTGTATTTCCTCAATAAAGTGAGACCTGCGTCCCAGAACCTGGTCTCCAGAGTCGTGCATGCAAGCATCCTACGCTAGGGGCTCCGCCGACCTCACCCTTGGGAAATCCCCTGCTTCACCATTGCTTGATGGGTAGCAGTCTCTCATAGCTGCAAAACTAGAGGTGAGGCACAGACATCAGGGAAAGGTTGGAATGTCTTTTCATTGTTTCAGAAGATGGGAGGCTTAGCCCCCCTCATTTTTTAAAGGGAATAATAACTGAAGCACTATTTATTTTATCATTAGCCATATTTGAAATAGCTGATCATTTCTATGGCATTATGCATTTTTAAAAAGCAAATAGGTGGCTTGAAACCAATTCTGCTTCACATAAGCACCTGGTGTGTGTTCTAGCTAAATCCAATTGTACGACTTAGAAAAGAGGGCAAAAATGGTCTGTCCTATTGTAATGGACATAGGTAAGTTCAAGTCCTCCAGCTGTTTAAGGCACATACATAAAATTTAAAAAAAGTAATAAAACCAAAGGAAAAATAAAGAAATTGGTAAATAAATAAAATCAACACCAGGTATTAGTATTCTCAGAGGGTTTACTGGATAGTATGGTACCTTTCATTATATCTCTTCTTAAAACATGAGCTACTTTCAGAAGGTCTTTCTTCCTTTTGTCTTTTCTAAGCTCCAGCTTCTTAGATGGTTGGTGAGAGTGCCACACCTCATTGGTAATGATGTGGGGACATTTTACTGATTGACTTTATTATCAGGAATGTGTCGAAGAGAATCCATATTAATCTGAGATAAAGGAAAGAAGACACTCATGTTTGCCCATATAAAATATTCTAAGTTTATTTGCTGTCGCTTGCCTTCGGTGTGAGCCAACTTAATCTGATGTTCAAACTCATAGTGTGGTTGTGTCTCTCTTTAAAAGAATTTTTGAAAAGAGAAAAAGTCTGAATAGTTTGCTACTTGAAAACTAATCTGATTAAACTCCATGAGTTCAGTAAATACAGTAAATGCCAATAATTGGGAATCATTTAAATTCAGAACAAATATTAATGACCAGTTCTTTGAGAAATATTTAATCATAATATTGCTACACCAGACACTGGTGTAGGTACAAGGCGCTGGTGATCACGAGGACCCTGCTTTCATGGGCCTACCATGACATATCAAAAAACTTAACTTTTAAGTGAAGACTGTGTTTGAGGAGGACTTTGCAATAACTCTCCAGGCAAAATAAAAAGCACGTGCAAAGAACAGGGATGTCAATGATCATGACATACATAGGAGAGCATGATAAGATTGCTGTGCAGCTGGATTATAGGGAATGAGGTTAGAGCGGTGGAGTGGGCCATCGTGATAAATGTAAGCAGAGTAGCTGGTAGGGAACCAAGATGGTTGTTAAGCCTAGGAGCAGTGTTAGTTAGTTCATGGTTATGCAGATGACCTTCTCAGCTATATGAATAATGTATTTGGAGTAACTGAAGAGAGCCTTTAAAAATGTTGCAATAGTCAGGGGAGAGAAGATGGCTGCCTAAAGTGTGGCAGCAGCAAGAACAGTCATGACCCATTCCTGTATACGATCCCTAAGTGCCATCTATTTATAATTTGTGTGAGTCAATAGTGTTTGAAATAGTCATTTTCTATGTGTTGCATCTTGGTCACTTTGTTTTAACATTTTTGAATAAATTAGACAAACTTGTATAGATAATATTTTATTAACTAAACATAACCATAAAATATGTGAATTATTACTAAATATAGTAAAAATCAGAGGAGTCATAAAAAGGCAATATGATTGTTCGATATCTTTTATTATCTGCAGGCAAATTTCCCCTACTTACTCATCTTCTCAAAATGTTTTAGAACATCTTGTCCATTATCATGCCATATGAACTTTAAAATCATTTCATCGAGTTCCAAAAAATATCTCTTTGGAATTTTTATTAGGCTCATATTAAACCTAAAATTAATTTGGTTAGATGATATCTGCAAAATATTCCACCTTACTTTCTAAGAATTTGGCATATTCCTCAATTATTAAAAGGTCCTATCTCTTAAAGTAGAGTTTTACAGCTTTTCCCGACAAGCCTCTAAAGAAATCTAATCTTACATGTTTTAGGATTATGGTTGCTGTTGTGAGATGGATCTTACTGATCATTGCTAAAATAGGAGATAACTATTGATACTTGAATGGCTTGTAACCAACAAATTTACCAAATTATTTTATTAATTCTACAGGCTTTTACTTGACTTTGCGGGTGATGGTGGGGTGTTAGCACCTTGATATCTATGATTTTTAAAGTTGTATTACTAATTTCTATTTTATACCATGATGGGCACCTTTATTTAGTTCCTGGATTTAATGAAATCTTAAGTGTTTGAACACATTCCTGGTGTGTGTGTGTGTGTGTGTGTGTGTGTGTGTGTGTGTGTATGTGTTTGTGGGCATGAGGCTGATAGACTTTGACCAATTGATATGTTTTATCATAGCAAAAGATTTCTGAATTTTAATCTCAACTTTATACCAGAGATAAATTATACTTAGCAGTGGTTGAGTATTATTTTTCTTAAGTCTTTACTCTTTTGACTCAAGGTTGAACCTTGAATTAAATCATGCAGATATCCTGTTTCATTGATTTAATTTTCTCTGAGTTTTTAGTTTAGTTGAATATTTTCATTCTCAAAGGCTAAAATATTCTGTGCTATTTCTTTAAACAAGGGAAGAAGGGTCCCTAATTATTCATTTTGTAAGAACTTTTGTGTGTATTTTTTTTTAAATCTCAGGAACTTGCATGAAAGTACCTATTTTTCTTCTTCTCTTGGCAAATACAACCATATAGATCTTGTTCTCATTCTCATACGGATTGTTAAAAATTTTTATGACATTTACTTTAATTTGTTTAAGTCTTGTGTTTTTTTATAGTGTTAAGCTTCTAATTTAGTTATTTTTCAAAGTAGAACAGTAAGGGGTAGGGTTTAAAGTCTTGAGCTCACTAAATTGTCTGAATTTAAGTCCTGGCTCTGCTTCTTACCAGCTGTGAGACTTTAGAAAGTTACTTGACTGTTTCAGGCCCAGCCTGCTTATATGTAGTGGAAGTAAGGTACTATGCATAAGATTATTACAAGAATGAAATAAATTAAGACGTGAGACTGATAGAACAGTACTTTGACATTGTAAATGCCAGTAAGCGTGGCCAATTTTACAACTTTCCTTTAAAAGCCTGTAGCCTAGGCATGTCAAATTTTATAAAAAATATTTTGAAAACATACTTAGCCTGCAGCAACTATCTAATCCTCATTTTTCCCATTTTCAAACCCAGAATTATTCTCTGAATTCTGCTATTTCCTGAGTATCTACTATTAAAATCCTTCTTTCTTTCACTTGTTCATTGAGCCTCTTTAAAAACAAACAAACAAAAAAACTTATTTATTCTTTCCTCTAGACTTGACACACTCTTAGGTTCCAAACTAAGGCTCAAGAAATGGGGCAATACAGGGTTTGACAATGTGTAGATTGGAAATGACATAACGTAAGAGGCCCTACCTTTCTCTCCTCCATGGTTATTTAAATGGGAGAAATTAAGGATTGGAACTAGTAAGAGAGAACACTTGGAGGAATGCAAGGAGAAAAACAAAACAGAACAATTTTTGGCTTCTGTTTCTCAATATCTTCTAAATCCCCATTTCATTATTCTTGGCCAGTAGCGAGAGCAAACAAGGCATCCATCTTGCATTTCTATTTTCTAATTCCATTTTCTTATTATGCTTGCAGTTAATTTCCAATGGACACCTTGTGCCCAATCTTCCCAGAGTCTCAAATGTGTCTAATAGTTGCTGTGATCTAGAGAGTTATGTGGAAGACATTTACCATCTGCAAAACTATGGCCTAACAAAGTAGAATAGCTCTGTAAAAAGTCTAGAACCTAGGGCCTTTATAGAATCTGTTTTACAAAATGGTGCTTTCCCTGGCTCAGTGGGTAGAGTGTTGGCCTAAGAACTGAAGGGTCCCAGTTTGATTCCAGTCAAGGGCACATGCCCAAGTTGGCGGCTTGATCCCCAAGAGGCAGCCGATCAATGATTCTCTGTCATTATTAATCTCTCTCTCTCTCTTTCTCTCTCTCTCCTTGAAATAAATAAAAACATATTTTAAAAAATGGTGCTTTAATTGTTTCTAATTTATTTTTGGCAATTAACGGCTACAGAAAAGGCTTTTATGGTGAACTTAGAATACAAATGAAAACATTTGTAGAATGTTTATTATGCCAGGGCGTTCTGTGTGTTTTACATATAGCAACTCATTCAATCTTTGCAGCAACTCAGTGAAGTATGTGCTATTATTTTTATTGCCATTTTATATATTAACAAACAGGAACACAGAGAGATTAAATAATTTTTCCAAGGGGGAAAAAAGCTAGTAATTGGCAGCACTAGGTTCAAACCCAAGATTGGTGCTATTGGTAGCCATGATTGAGAAAGAGAGATGAAGGAGACATGCAGAAAGATGCAGAAATCTCAGGGCTAACCAGAAATTTTCCTTGTATTCTATGAGACACTCAAATATTACTGTAAGTCATATGCAAATTTTTTCAGGTTGCTCTTGTGTATTTTGAATCCACTTTTTTTTTGGTATACTTTCTTAATTTCTGGCACTGTAACTTGCTCCAGAAATATCTTGTATTTTCTTCACTTTAGCCCTAGAATCAGCCATTCTCCAAGGAGCTCTGCTTCCTTTTATTGGATGGAGAGTAGTATTTAAAAACCAAGATCTAGATCTGGATGTTCTCCTAAAATGTCACCATTTCTAGGCCTTATCAGCAGACAGAACTAAAATTATATATATATATATATATATATATATATATATATATATATACACACACACATATATATATATATAGCCATGTACAGACACACATACACACAAATATATTTATAGCAATAAAAAGAGCCAGATTTAGCATAATTTAAAAGATTGTATATAGCATCTTCTTTATGAAGGGTTGGTAAAGACATTGATTATTATTAGTAGTAATAACATCAATATATTTTTTCTAAAGATCAACTTAAGAGTATATACTTCTCTTTTATAATTCTACTAGAGGCCCAGTGCATGAAATTCATGAATGGGTAGGGTCTGTAGGCCTGACCAGTGATCAGGTTCCCTGTCTTCTTCCCTCACTCCCTCAGAGCCCCATTGCCTCTGGTCGCCTGCCATGTTTCGTGCTGCCTCCTGGTGGCCAGCACACATCATAGCAAGCAATCAAACTCCTGATCTCCTGGTCAAACTCCTGAGGGGACATTTTGCATATTAGCCTTCTATATGTATAGATGTCCTTATAGTTGGAAGAATTATGTCATTATTGATGTGTCATTAAAGTTTAGAGTGTTGGCTAACCATTAAAATGTATTTTTCAACTCATGATGTAATGTAAGATGTTTGAAATTATACTCAATTTAAAAGTAGCAATTATATTTGAACTTTATTTTAAAATTATTTAGAAAAATCAAGTCTCACATCCAGTGTCAGGAATCCAGTGTTATTGTGATTGTCCTTTGGAGCTAAGTGATCCTGCGGCCTTGCAAAAGCCTGTAAGAAAAATCAGTTGTTGTTTTTGTAGAACAAGGAAGACAACTGATTAATACTTAAGAGACTACATTTAGTATTAACTTAGATTAAATTTGGATACATTCAAATCCATAGACAAAGCAATTGATCCAAAATATGTGACAAAACTTCAACAGTGTGAGAGCAACAATAACACTGACAAGTTATGTGCTCTGCACTTAAATATAATCCCTTGAATCTCTTGGAAGCATACAATACAATGTCATGTGCTTGGATTTAGAGTTCCAGCAGTAAACAGAGAAGGAAGACTAGCTAGGACATGTTCATCAAAATTGTATTTGTCTGGCTGATGTTACCAAGTGTGTTAATATATCAAGTCTTACTGTAACATTAGTTGACAACTCTAAAGTTGCAGAAATTGCTTGCTTTTGCAAGGATGGAGATGGGGGAAGACTAATGTTAACTTGTTAGTTTTCTCACTCTACAAAAATATAAATATTAGAACAGAGGATTCAACTGTTGGGAATACATGACTCTCATACCATTCATATAAGTGCAGTAGCTTTTCTAAATTCTCTAAAAAAAAAAAAAATCTGGGTGAGTCTGGCCTTATTTTCCCAACAAGCTTTTAGGCATTGATAAAGCAGAGGGCAATAAAAAGGAAGGGGAAGGGTATTGTTTAGCATCTGCCATATGCCAAGTACTACAATGGGTCCTTCATAGATTATTAATTCAATAACTCCTCCCATTAACACTGCAATGTAGGTATTTTGAAAAAACTAAGTCTGAAATTGAAAAGGAAACTTACCACTCATAAGTGCTGGAATTGATACCTTAATACAGTCTCAGTCTATCTCCAAAGAGTTTGATCTATGTTCACTGTCATGTTGTTGGGGAAATATTCTTTTTAATATTAACTAAGAAAAGATGTAAATAAGAAAGAAGTCTTCCACCAAGAGATATCAAACAACTTATGTTAAAGTCAAAAGAAATGTTCTTTCCCAAGTATTCTCTGGTTTAGATTCTACCAGTAAGTATGAAATGCAGTCTCTGCTTCATGATTTTTATAACAAATGACATAATTAAATTCTCTCTCTATGAATGATCTATGTATAAATCAACAATTTCAATTTTCTGTTGAGCTCATCACAAAGACCAGCATGGTGTGAATTCTGGAAAACAGTCAATAAATGGGCTTGCCACTTATGACACAATAAATTAATTTGATGAGAATCAGATGTTATTCTCCTATGTCTACCAATTCTCCTATGTCTACCACCTGCCTGAAAATTAAAAAACCAAGTCATAAATATGATCACATCGCATAAATACACTAATTTTATTTACAACATTGTCTAAGATAAATTGAATATTGGCTACTGTTGCCTTATTCTAGACACTGGAAACCAAATGTACTTCTTGATCTTTCAAAACATTTATTCTGATTGAGAGAGACAGCAAATAAAACGAATATTGGCGGGATGGTGTTCTTTTAAGGCCATTGCTCAGAATCTCCCTCTGTGAGAAGTTGATTTGGGGCAGAGATCCTAAAAAAATGAGAGGGTGAGCGTGTTCATATTTGGAGGGAAAGAAACCAAGCAGAAGGAATTCCAGGTGCAAGTACCCTGAGAGGAGTGTGCTTGGTGTGTTAAAGGTACAGCAGAGAGGCAGCTTGACTGGAACAGAGTGAGCAGGAAGGAATACTGTCGTGGATGAAATTGCAGCGTGAAATTGTAGAACTATGTAGGCTGTGGTAAAAATCTGAGATTTTAAGTGTGATGGGGATTTTAACCATGAGGGAGTTTTATTTAGGAGAGAAACTTAATCTGACACTCCAGCTACTATATTAAAATCAGTCAGAGGAGGACAATTGTGAAAGCACAGAAAGTAATCAGGATGCTGTTGAAATAATCATGATATTATATGAACATCTACCTACCCAAGTGAAACATTAACTATGTGGAAATTTGTGTTTTAAATCATCCAAATCCTTTTAAAAAGTATTTGCAATGTTGAAATTCCTTGCTTTTAAAAAAAAAACAAAACACATCTCTATAGATTTTACTTAGAACAAAGAATCAACAGATATCAGCTGATAGCAAGGTTTCACAATGAATTTTTGAAGCATTTGCTAACCAAGTGCTGTAAGGACTGTGGCATTTACACATGCTTGTTAAAAATCCTTCTCAGGAAATAACATGACAAAGAGAAAATGTAACATTTCTGAGCCCTCGGAAGCATGGTCTTTGCCTATGGGCAAATGCAGGATCCCTCATTCTCCCCTTAGGAGCCTTCAGTGTGTACATCCTTCTCAGAGATGTCAGCAAGTGGTTTTCAGCTAGATTACAAATCTTCAGATGTAAAGTGATATAACACTGACTATACCAGGATACCTTCAGCAAGTCATCAGGTTTTATGGGGTAGCTTATGAACTATAGGCACTTGTGTAGATCCTAATGAATTGAAGGGGCTGCTCAGAGGGATTCTAGATTGGACACTCCTTCCTCTTCAGTGCATTGTCATCAAAATTAAGGATAGGCAGCTGGTTGGTAGAGTAGGAAGAGGTGAAATATTGTTGAACTACTTCTGGGCCCAGATTTGCCTATTCTAGTAGAAATTCTGTGATAATTATTCAAACTGTGGACACTAAAATAGTATGTCAGTAAAAATCAAACACAGCTGGCAAATATCAATTATAACTTGTGGCACTGTGAGTCTGTGTAGCAAAGAAAGAGACTATCCAATGTCCTATGCATGCCACAAGGGAATTGGAAAGAGCCCAGGAAAGTTCATTGAGACACTACAACTATCTAATTAGCTGTGTCTCTGAGTTTGATTTAATACTCTCCCTCCTAATTGGCCTCACACTGGTTCAGAGGCAGTTTATGAAGCCACCTCTAGTGTCCCACATTTACAGGAGGCCCAAATCCCCTACCCCTGCCTTTTTTCTCTCAAGACTGAGTGATAATCTTCACTCAGTCTGATCTAAGTCATAAGGGTGAATAAGTAATCCAATAGTGTCTCATCTCTGACTATCCTTTGAGTTTGTTCTGCCATAACCCTCCTAAGCCAGAGAGATAGAATTTTCTCTTAGTTTTCTTATCACTTACTTTGAAGTTGCACATTCTTGACAAAGACTCATTATTGTTAAGCCTTGAGGAGCAGTGAGGAGAGACAGATCTTGGCTTGCTAATGGGTAGACCTACTATACTTGTAATTAGCCTCTCCAGTTTCCATACGTTTATATATTTAAAACTCATTATAAAAGCAATAATGATTCTTCCCCACCCTCTCAATTTTAGTTGTGGTCCATTTCACGTATTTGTGTTAACCAATTCTGGGTACTATCTCTGGAGTAGGGCATGTATGAATAGAATAAGAAAAGAAAAGAAATATCACAAGAAAGAATAAAAATTAACTTTCCTGCTTGTGTGTCATGCTATTTTAGTATTAAACTACAGCTGGTAGAACTACAGAGATCAGAAGGTCACCTATATGTATGCTGACTGAGTCAACACTGCAAAATAAATGTTTACTAAGTGTTTCAATCAATAATAATCTTTTGCACCCTGTTTTTCTTTCATGAAATGCTATTAACTAACTAAATTTCCACTGATTTTATACCTAAAAAAGACTAATTGGGATATTTATGGGTTTTGAAGGGGAGGGGAGTAGTGAGTGAGAATTTGTTTCTGAAATCTAGCATAATTTCATTTTGAAGAATTAAATCATTAACTAGTATTCTCCAAATACAAATGAAGATAGTCTTTGACTCCTAGATCTGAACTCCAGATAGGGAGGGTTTGGGTGAGGTCCAAGGTGAGGGAGAAATGTATGAGAGAGAAAGGTATTGAATTTGAGGAGGCTCAATAGATTCCACTGAAGTTTTCCACTAATTGATAAATGAGGCTCAAAGTTAATTTTGTACTGATAAAGGTGATATTGGAGAATCTGACTTAGCTCATAATAGCATTAGCTTTTTATCATGAAGCACACATCAACTTATTCCCTGAATCAGGCAAACATTGCTGACCAACATAAGCTTCTCTGTGTACAGCTTGAAGGTCATACATACATCTCAGAGGAGCAGAACTCTCTGTGGCAGCTTGACTTTCAGGAAGAAGTCCGGAAAGTCTCCATATGCTCCATTTCTCTCTCCAAAGATACAACTGCAGGTTCAGTTTCTCCTCCTTCTCTACTGACATTCTCTTCACATGAAGGAAATACTAGGGGTCTGTAAAAATTGTTCCCCACCCACTGAAGTACACTGTTGTGAATTATTCTACCCTTTTTGTTGAAATTTCTGCCTTCATATGAAAATTTAACTCATGGACCTTACCCATGAATATCATATAATATCAAAAGATGGGGGTAAAAGTCAACTGGTAATAGGTGAAAAGACAGAGAATGGAGATGGATAAGACAAAGATGGGTAGAGTGCTAAGCTTTTATTTAGATATTAGGGGCCCGGTGTATGAAATTCGTGCACTGGGGGGGGGGGGAGAGGAGGTTCCTCAGCCCAGCCTGCCCCCTCTCACATATTGGGAGCCCTCAGGGGGTGTCCTACTAATGGCTTAGGCCCGCTCTCTGCTCCCCTTGGGGTGTGGGCCTAAGCCACAGTCTGGCCTCCCTTTGTGGGAGGCAATCAGGCTAATCAGGGGAAGCCACCAGCCCCATCACCCTATTGCTGCAGCCACTTCCAGTCACCACAGCCACCAAGGTGTTTTCATCAACACGGACTACAGTCCCTTCACCATGAAGAAATGACAACTTTCTTTAGGCATTTTCAAGATGTGTCTTTCATAGGATATGACATTTCTTTCTTTCTTTCTTTTTTATCCTCACCTGAGGATATGTTTCCATTGACTTTTAGAGAATGTGGAAGAGAAAGGAAAACAGAGAGAAACATCAAAGTGAGAGGAACACTTTGATTGGTTGCCTCCTGCATATGCCCTGACCTGGGCCCCAGCCAGGAAGGAGCCTGCAACCTAGGTACATGCCCTTGGTCAGAATTGAACCCAGACCCTGCAGTCAGCAGGCTGAGGCATTATGCACTGAGCCAAACCAGTTAGGGCAGGATATGACATTTCTTAGCCCTCCAGCAGTGGACCTTCATTTTTTTTTCTCCAGGAGTGTGGTGGAAAAACCCTAGATCACCTTTTTGGATTCTTATTATCCAAGTTACTAAGAATATTACCAGTGGCATGCAGGGAGCTTAGCCAATGAGCAGTAAGAAAAGGTGTTTTCTTTGTAGTTCACTTCCATCATCGGCTCCACCCCTGCCCCTCCAATCCCAGCTCCACCCCTACCCAGGCCTGTAACCTCCGGCCAAGGCTACAGGCCTGGGCAGGGGACCCCCAAACCCCTGCTTTGCTGGCTCCACCAGTGCCCAGACTTCTACGATCTCAGGCCTTATGCCTGGCTAGGGAACCCTCACACCTCTCTGATCACCGGCTCCTCCCTTGCCCATGCCTGAGGCCTCTGGTGAAGGCCTCTGACCTGGGCAGGGGACCCCCAGCCCCCTCTGATAGCCTGTTCTGCCCCTCGGGCCCCCCAACTCCCTAGCCACCTACCTGGCTAACAGGCCTGACCACTTTAGTGGCAGGGCTGAGCCGGACTGGGAGCCGCCATCTTGTGGCAATGGGGGCGGCTATCTTTGTGGCAGAGTGATGCCTAATTTGCATATTACTCTTTTATTAGATAGAATGTAGTATGGGCTCCTCCTTCTTGTGGCCATGGGGGTGGCCATCTTTGTGACAGAATGATGCCTAATTTGCATATTACTCTTTTATTAGATAGAATGTGGTATGGGCTCCTCCATCTTGTGGCCATGGGGGTGGCCATCTTTGTGACAGAATGATGCCTAATTTGCATATTACTCTTTTATTAGATAGAATGTGGTATGGGCACCTCCGTTTTGTAGCCATGGGAGCAGCCATCTTTGTCACAGAGTGACACCTAATTTGCATATTACTCTTTTATTAGGTAGGATATTTGTTTTTCTTTTACATTTTGAATGATAAGATGGCATATGGCTATTATAAACTCATGATTCTAAAAAAGAGAATGTTGAAAATGAAAAAAATTCTTATGACACCTTGATTATACTTCTTAAAATTTATTCCTCTGGATAAACTAGGACAATATTCTGGCATTACTTGGCTTCTTTGGGGGGACATTGCCTAAATAAATCCTCTGAAATATAATCAAATTGTGAAGAGATTTTTTTTCTTGCCAAAATGATTAGGGTGTGATGCGTCCTGATAACCAGCTGTTGGGGAATAAGTTCAATTTTTCTGAAGGGTGGTCCACAAAACCAAAGATTCTTTTCTGCATTCTTTGAGCACTTAAAAATCTATGAATATACACATACCAAGATTTTATTTAAAAAATAAACTGATGTAGATGTTACATACATTATATTAAATTGTCATACCAACAGCCTTGATCATTATGCAATTCAACAGAAGAAAGCTAGATACTTTTTTGTTGTTCCTATTTGTTAATAAAAGGGATTTTTAAATGGATGTATGCAATTATTTTGAACATATTTTACAAAGTCAGGAGAACCTAATGTTAGTATTTAAACCATACATAGAACCAATGCATCACAATAGTCCATATGCTTCAGATATTTAATTGGAGATAGATAAATTTTCAAGCAATTATTATACATTTACCACTTAATGTGACATTTCCTAGTTTAGTTGTTTTTGTATAAAATTAGATTTATATGGAAATATATTATTGAACACAAATTTTAAGTAGGAAGAATTATTGTAATGCATTGAAAAATCAATAACAGAGTTCACTGGAAATTAAACAAATAATTCTTAGAAAATGAATAGCAGATTGAAACCAGAGTCTCATTTGGGGAACATGTGGGAAGAGGATAGAATAGAACTGACATATAGAGACGATTTTATGGCTCATCTTTATGGAGTGATTCTGGGTTCATTGGGGATAGATGTGATAATTTGACAAAAGCCAAGCAGGTTCTGATGGGTGCTCTTAAGTCACAGCTTGATAATTAGTTATCTACACAGGGATCATTTTAGCTATGATTTATAACTGATGATAGCAGAATTACTAAATGTTTTAATAAAAAAAGTCCATATTTACTAGGAGGTAGAACTTTTTAACCCAAAAGTAAAAGCAGAATAGATTTTATTTTTGATTAAAGATGCCCTGTGGGCTTCACTCATATTATATTCCTCTTCTCTTCTTACTCATGACTCTATACCAGATTGTGCTACGTATTTTGTTTTTCTTCAAAGTTGAATAGACTCTGGTAAATATGGCTGTCCTCTCATTTAATTTGTGAGGAAAATAAATAACAAAATTTATTTCATTAAGTGGGACAATAAGACTGGATTATAAGGTAGTCTCTTTTCTTCACCAAATATCTTTGGGTGTTTTTAAAATCTTTTTTGAAGAGTGGAAACTAATGTCATTGGAGGGAAAAACTAATTGGTTCAATCCATTGCTTTCTGCTCTTTAGATAAAAGAATGTAATGGACTTGCTCTTTTATATTCCAACTAGGGGCCTGGTACACAAAAATTTGTGCACTTGGGGGGGTCCCTCAGCCTGGCCTGTGCCCTCTTACAGTCTGGGACCCCTCAGGAAATGTCCACCTCCTGGCGTGCCTGGCTATCCTGGGTGAGGGGCTGATGGCTGTTTGCAGGCTGGCCAAGCCCCCCAGTGTGGACCCTCACCCCATTGGGATGTGGCAAGCCTGGGTGATAGGCTGAGGGCTGTTTTCAGACTGCCCACAGCCCCTTCAGGTTTTGGGTCCCTACTGGGGTGCCTGGGCAGCCTGAGTGAGGGGCTGAGGGCCGTTTTCAGGCTACCCACAGTCCCTTAAGGGTTCGAGTCCCTACTGGGATGCCTGGCCAGCCTGAGTGAGGGGCTGTGGGCCATTTTTAGGCTTTCAGGCTGCCCACAGCTCTGATTGATCCAAGGCCCCAGTGAGGCTGGCTGGAATCAGGTTTCTGGGGTTCATTTATCTTCTATAATTGAAACATTGTTGCTTTGAGCCAAGGCCTAGGCAGGTAAGGAAGCTTCCTGTTTGTTTCAGCTCTGTGGCTTCTATAATTGAAACATTGTTACCATGAGCAGAGGCTCAGTCAGCCTAGGCAGGCAGTTGCAATGGAAGCCTGCTGTTTACTCTAGCTCTGTGGCTGCCGACCACCATCTTGGCTAAGTTAATTTGCATACAGCCTCTCTGATTGGCTGGTGGGCATGGCTTAGGCATCCCGGATAGATGGTTAATTTGCATATTACTCTTTTATTAGATTAGATCAGTTGACTGGGGTCAATGTTTTTGGCGACACACCTCACATTAGTTTTCCTAAACCAATGCCATAAGGATTTGAATTTGGAATGTATGGAATTTGATTATTTACAGAGTAACTTTATATCTAGAGGAGTACAAAGAGTTCCCTAAATTCTTCACTTGGTTTTGTGGACATATTTATCAAATAATTTGTAAAAGCACTATGATTTTGGTATTATAACTTTGTTTTTATATTGTTGGTTATGAGGTTGATCCAACTGCAGTTTTTGCCCTGTTATTGAGCATTGAATTGATCCTGCCGATCTGGCTGCTTCCCGTTCCTCCCTCACCTCCCCATGTACCTAAATCACTAGAAAAGGATATGCCATAGATTGGAATGTGGTTCTTCAGCCCAAAGTACCGGAGTAATTGTGCCTCCTTTTCATAATCCCTATGATTTGTTGACCTGCCTGTTATCATTAAGATGACAATTAAAATCTCTGCTTTCCTTGTGTTTTGGAGACACCACTTCCCACTGCCACCAAGTTATCAAGTTACATATACTCAGCGTATTAGGAAAGTGTGGTAAAGGATGCAGCTTCTAGTTCTACATAAATGTCAGATTCCTGAAAATCCAGCCACATGATACTTCATGGCTTATCTTCACAATCAGCCTTTGCTGATTCCTGTTCCAGCCTATTCCAGATGGAGCATTAGGTAACCGAACTAATTGAGGCTGCTGCCCCTCTCCATTCGCCAATGATGAGGTCATAGGTCAGTAAATTAGAAGTCCTCCCAGCCCCAGTGCGTCGGTTGAGATGTAGACTGCCTGCTATAATCCCAAGACCCTCTGCGCCATCAGTTCATTGATCTCTCTCAACTCCACATCAGAAGGCATTTGGATTCAGTTTTGCCTGCACTTTGCCCAAGTCCATAAACTTTTTTAGTGGGAAGATTCTTTTGAGTACTACTGTGGATGGCCAGGCCACTTTGAACCCCACTGACTACTAGACCTTCTCCCTTCCTGCTTTAAACAATTCCCCATCTCCATCAGTTGACTAGGCTGCACCCCATTTAATTTATTTTCAGTATTTAATCACCAGGAACTGGGATCCAATCAGTCTTGATATTTCTGTTTCCTGCCTGGAAAGAAGTCCTGAGGTGAGTGGACTTAAAATTTACTTTTCAATTTATTTCCTCCTATACTTCTAGAATTACCTATTATTTAAAAAAAAAAATTATTGATTTTTTGCAGAGAGGAAGGGAGAGGGATAGAGAGTTAGAAACATCGATGAGAGAGAAACATCGATCAACTGCCTCCTGCACACTTCCCACTGAGGATATGCCCGCAACCAAGGTACATGCCCTTGACCGGAATCGAACCTGGGACTTTTCAGTCTGCAGGCCGACGCTCTATCCACGGAACCAAACCAGTTAGGGAGAATTACCTATTCTTTAACTAGTCCAGATAATATCTCCTCTGCCACTCTGGCTCCTATCTCACTATCCCTCCACTTTGTTCCCAAAGCTAGTTCCTGGACTGATTTTGCTATTCCTTTCTTTAAACTTGTTCAGATTTTTGGTCCTTCCTCCACTTCACTGTTTAGCCCATTTCCCTAAAACTCAGGAATTTTCCAAACTATTTCTGCATGAATGAAACTTCCCCAGAGGGCTAGAACATCCTCTATAGCTGTGTAGTCCATAACAACACTTGACTAAAAACTTAAATGGAAAAAACAATTTACTGCCTCCCTGTCCTGATCTTTGTGTACGGTCAGTTTACCTGGCTAACTTCTGCTGAGTGGGTCTCTTTCTTACCAGAACTTTCTCTGTCAGTGCCAAAGAACAGAGAACTATTGAGGAAGTGCAAAGACCAGTCCTAAATTCTACCTTTTACTTTGGGCCTATTGTCAGGCCCATTTTCTGTGAGTTGGACCTGATTTACTTCTCAAGATTCATTTTTTGAAGGACTCTAGGAATGCTGAGAGTTAATTTGCTTTATATTTGACAACCCCTGTGTCTTTGCATTCATTTCTAAAGTCTTACCACCAAGCATTATTCCTGAATCTTCTATGCCATTGCTCAGACAAGCTCTCTGACATGGCATTGCTGTTTGAGTCCTGAGCTTCGGTCATTTGCCTAATTTCCTGAACTCTGATGCGCTTCTCTTCTACCAGTTCACCAGTCCTGGGTATAGTCTAACGTATTGTTTTTCCAAAACTCAACTAATGATCAAGTGAAATTACACTCAGAGTAAATGCTTCTTCCTCCATAGTAGCAAAATTTAACAGATCCAGTACATCTGTTTCCATTAATCAAAATAGATGAAGTTAGGTAATACTCTGTCTTCCATTTTATTTTATTGGGAACAAGCTCTGCATGAGGCAGCCAAATGATTTAAGAAATTCCAGAAAACTGCTACTGCTCACAGCCTGGGAATTCCTAGCAAACCTAATACCATCAAGGGATGCAACTACGAACTCATAATTGCACAGATCTCTTTACAAGACTTTGTAATGCATTTCCTAAATTGATATCATTTGGCAATAGCTATGAAGTTATGACAAACCAAAAAGGGTTACAATTATGAATTATGGGTTTGTTCCTAAGAATCCCACAGAAAAACTAAAAACTCAGAACCCTATTTAAAGCAGAATTTCAACAATCATTTTTTCCATATTTCAGACCAAATACATTTTTTGTCTCAAAACTATATAATAATGGTGTTTTAAGGCTTACTCAAATAGCCCAAAAGCCTTTGAACAGATGTATGGTTCCAATTAGCCATTATAAACTATCACAGAAATTGAATTGATTCCTTTTATTGGTAATTAATATTTGTATGGAGTTAGTAATAAAAGTTGTACAGACCACCCTACGTAAGTAGGTCATACATCCTGTTTTTCTCTGTCTATTCCTTTTCATTATCATATTTATCAAATTATTTTTTTCCTGTCTTCATCACTAGATTGTAACTTACGAGCTTCATGATACCTTGATTATTTTATTCACCAACGTATGCTCATCACCTTTGCCTGTCACTGTGTTAGGTGCTGAATAAATATTTGAACATGGTACATAATAATAGTCCAGTAAATATTTTATTGTAATAAATGTAAATGGGATTGTGTACACTTGGTTTCTAGACATAAGTCAGAGATAGCTAATTGAAATAAATGTAAGTTATCTATGTATGTAAAAGGCTAATATGCAAAGTGTCCCCTCAGGAGTTTGACTGGGAGACTGGAAGTTCTATTGCTTGCTGTCACATATGCTGACCAACAAAGGGCTGCACGGAATGAAGGAAGGCCCTGGCTGGCAGCTGCAAAGGCCTTGATTGGCCCTAATTGCCAGCCAGGCCTAGGGATCCATGCACTGGATCTCTATTATATATATATTAAGTGAATTCTATATAATAAAAGCCTAATATGCTAAATGTCCAGTCACCAGGTCATCCTTTCAACCAATCAAAGCATAATATGCTAATGATATGCTAAGGCTGCTCAACTGCTCACTTTGACATGCACTGACCACCAGGGGGCAGACGCTCCAACTAGTAAATTAGATTGCTGCTGGGGTCCAGCTGATCAGGACTGAGTGAGACAGGCCAGACATGCCCTGGAGCCCTTCCACAGTCCCTTCCTGACTGGCCAACATCCCACAACCCTCTCTGGTCCCGACTGTGCACTGGTGGGGTCCCTCAGATCTGGCCTGTGCTCTCTTGCAATGCAGAACCCCTTGGGGGATGTTGGAGACCCAATTTCAACCCAATCGCACAGGCCAGGCCAAGGGATATCACTGGTGCACAAATTCATGCATCAGGCCTCTAGTATAATCCTAACATCACTGTGATATTACTGTGATACCGCTAAGTAATTTCTATGCCTTCATATATATGTCACAGAAAGTCTATGATTCATACATATATGAACAAGTAGAAAATATTTGGTAAATAATACCTTGGTGTATTTATTTTTTATAATAAATAGCTTTGTTTCTTTTTTATTAAATTAATTGGGGTGGTGACATTGGTTAATAAAATTATGTAGGTTTCAGGTATACAATTCTATAATACAGCATCTGCATATTGTATTGTGTGTCCACCACCCCAAGTCAAACCTCATCCTATTACCATTTATTTATTCCCACTTTTCCCTTTTCTACTTTCCCCCAAGCCCCCTTTTCTTCTGGTAATCACTGTTGCCTATGTGTGTCTATAAGTTGTTGTGAGTTTTGTTTTTGCTTAATTCCTTCACCTTTTTCACTCAGCCCTGCAAACCCCATCCTCTCTGACAGCTGTTAATCTGCTCTCTATGACTCTGTTTTTATTTTGTTTGTTATTTTGTTCATGAAATTCTACATATGAGTGATATCATATAGTCCTTGTCTTTCTCTGACTGGCTTAGTTCACTTAGTATAATGCTCTCTAGGTCCATCCATGCTGTCACAAAGGGTAATATTTCCTTTCTTCTTTTTATAGCCCACTTGTATTCTATTGTGTAGCTGTACCACAGCTTTCTTTAAAAAATACATACACACACACACACACACACACACACACACGGGGCCCAGTGCACAAAAATTTGTGTACTCAGGGCAGTCCCTCAGCCCGGCCTGTGCCCTCTCGCAGTCTTGGAGCCCTCGGGGGATGTCCACCCGCTGGGATGCCTGGCCAGCCTGGGTGAGGGGCTGAGGGCTGTTTACAGGCTGCCCACAGCTCCCATTGACTCAATGTCCCAGTGAAGCTGGCTGGAATCAGGTTTCTGGGATTTATTTATCTTCTATAATTGAAACTGTGTTGCCTTGAGCAGAGGCCTAGTCAGGCAACAAAGCCTCCTGTTTGCTTCAGCTCCATGGCTTCTATAATTGAAACATTGTTGCCTTGAGCAGAGGCCCGGCTGGCCTAGGCAGGCAGTTTCAACTCCATCGCTGGTGAAATGGAAGCCTCCTGTTTGCTCTAGCTCTGTGGCTGCCAGTTGCCATCTTGGCTGGGTTAATTTGCATACAGGAGCTCTGATTGGCTGGTGGGTGTGGCTTGGCTGGTGGGCGTGGGTTAGGTGTCTCTAAGTGATGGTTATTTTGCAAATTACTCTTTTATTAGATTTTATATATATATATTGATTTCAATATATATATATATTGATATATTGATATATTGATATATTGATATATATTGAAGGGGAAGGAAGACAGAAACATCAATGATTATTGAGAATCATTGATTGGCTGCCTCTTGTACACCCCACACTGGGAATCCAGCCTGCAACCTGGCATGTGTCCTGACCAGGAATCAAACTGTAAACTCCTGGTTCATAGGTCGACACTTAACCATTGAGCCACACCAGCTGGGCTGTACCATGCTTTTTCATCCACTCACCCACTGATGGACAATTTGGCTGCTTCCAAATCTTGGCTATTGTAAATAGCACTGCAATGAACATAACGGTGAAAATATTCTTTCAAATTAGTTTTCTGAGTTTCTTCAGATATACTCCTAGAAGTGAAATTGCTGAATCATAAAGTAGTTTCATTTTTAACTTTTTAAGTTAACTCCATACTGCTTTCTACAGTGGCTGCACTAATCTGCATTCCCATCAACAGTGCATGAGGGTTCCATTTTCTCCACATCCTTACCAGCACTTATTTTTTGTAGATTTTTTGATGGTAGACATTCTGACAGGCATGAGGTGACATCTCATTGTGTTTTTAGTTGGCGTTTCTCTGTTGATTAGTGACCTTGAACATCTTTTCATTGATCATCTGTATGTCCTCTCTGAAGAAGTGTCTATTCAGGTCCTTTGCCCATTTTTTTATTGGTTTATTTTTTTAGTGTTGAGTTTTATAAGTCTCCATAAATTTTGGATATTCACCCCTTCTCTTCTGTATCATTGGCGAATAGGTTCTCCCATTCAGTGGGTTGTTTTTTCATTTTGTTGATGGCTTCCTTTGATGCACAAAACCTTTTTAGTTTGATGTAGCCCCATTTGTTTATTTTTTCTTTTGTTTCCCTTGCCCAAGATGATATTACTATGGGAAATGTCCAAAATTTTACTGCCTATCTTTTCTTCTAAGGTTTTTATGGTTTTGAGTCTAACATTAAGTCTTTAATTCATTTTGAGTTTATTCTTGTATATGTTATAAGAAGGTGGTTTAGTTTCATATTTTGCACATATCTGTCCAATTTTCCAGCACCATTTATTGAATAGACTATCTTTAGTCCATTGTATGTTTTTGCCCCCTTTGTCAAATGTTAATTGATTATAAAAGTGTAGACTCTCTATTCTCTTCCATTGATCTATATGACTGTTTTTATGCCAATATCAGGCTGTTATGATAACTAGATCTTCTAAATATTTTTAAAATCTGAAAATTTGCCAATAACAATTCATTTGAATAATATTTTCTTACCAAAATAACAGGTCTGTTACTTTTGAGGATGACATGCTGCTTGGAAGGAAAGTTTACTAGTAAATATTGGGGGAATGTCATTATTCATTTTGTGAATTGTATTATCCAGGAAAAAAATTTTTATCAGTAAAATTTTTAAAAATGAAAAGACTTGGTATATACTGGTGGAGATTTGGCTAAATACCAGCATGTTGTTGGTGTGTAGTAAGGAAGATACTTAAAAGTTTTAGCTGACTTTGAGGGCTGTGTGAATATTATTGTGATCATTGCAATAAATAAATACATACATAAATGAATGAATGAAATTTGAGGTTACATTATAAAAAACAGTGTCCAGAACAAACTATATGATACACTAGCTGTCCTGCCACATGTAGGGTCTCCAGTTTAGTTCATAGAAGCACATTGTAGGAGATGCAGGTAAACATGTACTTCTCCAGAAGCAAACACAGTGAGGAGCAGGGCAGAACTTCAAAGTGTCACTGGGAAGGAATGTTTGCTGAATTCAAGGACATAGGCATGAGCATCACCTTCAATTATATGAAGAGCCTATCCCTTAGGTCTAGACCTGGCCTTGGTAATGGGGCACCAGAGAGCAGATCCACAACCAGCTGTGAGACTTAGAAAGTGGAAGAATTTGGCTCAACCTAAGGAAAAACTTTTGAGCAAAAATAATCAAAGTATTGAAATAGGATGCTTTTCCATTTGAGCTTCATGAATCCTGACATCTTCAAAGAGAGGGTAGAAGTCAGTGAAGAAATTCATTTAATTACCTAGGAGACTCAACTATAATGTTCTAAAATTGAATAAACAATTAACATAATGAATCCTTTAAGCCTTAGATGTTTTTTTATTAAAAATCATGGCCTTTCCCCTTAAGTCCTGTTCATTTTATCTTATTATTTTGGTAATTTTCTTCCACCCACTAGAGTATGTTTATCTTTCCTTTTTCTGGGTGTAATGAAAGTATGACCAATATAATCTCAAAGACCTGTCATTTATTTATTTATTTGTCTTTAAATATATTTTTATTGGTTTCAGAGAGAAAGAGGGAGAGGGAAAGAGATAGAAACATCAATGATGAGAGAGAATAATTAATTGGCTGCTTTCTTCACACCCTCTATTGGGGATTGAGCCCACAACCTGGGCATGAGTCCTGAATAGGAATCAAACCATGACCCCTCTCCCTACTCCCCGGTTCATAGGTCCACACTCAACCACTGAGTCAGGCTCAATGCCTGTCATTTAAAGAAGAGTAGAACCATATATTTTAATGAATTGGGTAACATGTTGATCTGGGAGATGCTGTTGATACTTTCCATTGTTTAGCAGGACTTCTCAGCCTTCCACCTCTGCTTCACTTTATAGGAGTCATGCAAGTACAATCTGATCATCTAAAGTGGGTTAACAGGGTGAATGAATACCAGCTGATCAAACAGTTTGTGAGGCACTTGTAATCTGTTGTTCCAGTGACTAGGTGGGGCTTTCGCTCAATGGCCTCTGTCTACAGAGTCAGGTAAAAATTCATCTTCCAATAGTTATAGCAACAAGATTGGTTGTGGGTGGAAGTGTGAGATTTGATGCTACTTGGGTGACCTTGGTTAGTTTCATAAAGAGGCATAACAGGAGAACAGACTGTAAATCTTAGAGGGAAGTCGGGGCTTTGTGGGTGCCTGAGAAGAGATCAATTAAAGAACTTGTATCCTTATATACATAGCACAAGGACATATAGACAATAGGGAGCTGAGGGCCTGGGGCAGGGGCAGCAGTGGGTTAGAAGGGATCAATAGAGATGGGGGAAGGGGACATATGTAATACTTTTAACAATAAATATTTAAAAAATGGAAACGAACCTATAAAAAATAAAGAGGCATAACAGGAAAACTTAGAAAATTAAAATTTTACGTTTATGTCTGTTAGAGACTCTCAAAATGCAATTCATGGAAGAATCACTGAAAGAAAGTGACTTATTTAAAAACTACAGATTTCCCAGTCTCACCTCCAGCAATTTTAATTCAGTGAGTCAAGGATTGGGCATAGGGAATCTGTCTTTTTAATAAGCACCCCAGGTGAAGCCTAGTCACATAGTTTGCAGACCTCACATTGAAAACAATTACTGGCTTAGACACAAATCCTTTCTCTATATTTTTCAGGTTGGAATTCAGAACCAGTCACTAGGGCAAAGAGCTAGATGGCAAATGTCAATGTGTATGTGTATGTGTGTGTGTGTATGTCCATGTGTGAGGTGTTCATTTAAGCATTTGAAATATGTTTTGTGGACTACTATAGGTAAAATAAATTATTAAATACTGGGAAAAAGGGGAAAGTAGAAAAAACGGTAGAATAGTGTTGAATTCCAAACTTCAATAAAAAATAATTCAGTAGGACAAGGTCACAGAGTTTGCTCAGGGGTTGAGTGTCAAACATTTATGAAATAATTTACAGCAGGATGGCCTGCACAGTTTTCTTAGGAGTTACCATCTCTGAGTCAGAATGTCAGGCCATTATTCTTACTCTCACACTACCAGCTTTACCAAGACAAGGGCACACATTGCTATTCAAGTGACGTACTGCTCCAGGGCTACCAGTGAGCTTAGGAAACAGATGATATTAAGAGGAAAATGATCACATAATGTTTGACCCAGCTTTTCTGCACTGATTGCCTCTGTAGATTTTGGTGAGGTGTTTACTTGCCTCCTTTCCATTTTTACTGCAATACCTACATTTAATAATGCAAGATCACAAAGGTGATTTGCTCCTTTTTTCCCCAGTTACATGTAAACGAGAAGGCTGTTGATAAAGTTACAGTCAATAACCATTTTTTCTTCATGTTGCTATGCTCTTGCTTTCAAGTCTGAGAGAAAAATTATATGAGAACTTTAGCCTGAATCATGTCACTCAAGGTAATCTGGATACCAGGAAACAAACAAATACAGACCAAGTACAAGCAGCCTGAAGTTCATCAGTTTTATTTTGCCTCCACCTGCTCTCAGAGAGACAAAGTTTGCAGTGCTTGACTGCAGTTTCATATTTACAGGAATGGATTAGAGACAGGAATCATCCTCAGGCCTTAATCCCAGGGAAACCAGAAAAACAACTTCTTATAAAGCTGTATACAGGGTAATAGATAGGAAGGTGTGTTTCAGATCAGACATGGCATAAGTAACTTTTAAAAATAGAATATTTCGTTAAACAACTCAAAGTGAGAATTAGAAACTTATGACTCTGTCTAAAGTAAAATATTAAGAATTAGGAGCACTTCCAGCATTGCCTCATTCATCCATGTCTTCCTTGTGCTGTATTGGGTAGGATTGCTATAGCGCTCATTGCCCTGGAGGAGTTCTTCAGTCCACTTAGAGGAGAAACATGCACAGTGCCTGCTGTCCATGTGGTACAGCTGCGGTCACTACTTTTCCACAAGAGCCCACAGCTCCCTACTCCTTGTGGGAGACCTGCTGAAATACTCTTCACCATCTATTCTTTTGGGTCTGGTGGTCATTTTACAACTTTATTGAACTCTTAACTTTTAAAATTTGGCTTATCAGATAATTTTTTGGCTTAATTCATTCTCTTTCATTCCATCTGTAAAGTTCCTTCCTTTGGAATGGTTAAATGCATTGTTAGTTCTTTTCCTTTCAGTATATTATGGTTGCTCATCTTTTAATATACAATAAAGAGCTAGCTTCTTTTAAAAGCACCTGAATTTTATCTTAAAATAAAAATATTATAAAACATTAGAGTTATATTATTATCACTATTAGAGTTCCGATTGGTTTTATAAAAGAGGTAACAAGTAGATCACTGGAAGAATGAAAAGCGCCCTGATAGGGGAAGCAATATTTGAACTCAGCTTTGAAAAGGAGGTAGTATTCCAAAAGCAACAGATGGACAGACCCAGAATGGCTTAGCAAGAGACACTTACACATGATGAAATACCAAAAGAAGCAAATGAATTGTTTAGGAAAGGTAAGACAAACAACTATTTCATTCGCACATTTCTAGGACCGTCCAACACAGAATTACGTATTAACCTGATAACTTGGTATTTACACTGCTCTTATTTTATTCCCCAGTTTTTCTTTAAAAACAACACAGAAAAGTTATTTTCATTATCCACCTCTTCACTTCTAATTCCATTCTACCTTAAATCTCATCTCTCATTTTGTGATAACTTGCCTACTTAACACACAGAATTATTAATATGACTAAAAGGAGAACCTTAGGAAAATGAATCACGACTATTTCATTGAGCTGAAGGAGGCAAAGGTCACATCATTTCTGCCCAGTGAAACGACAGCCTAGGAAAGCCTTTGCCAGCTTTTGCTGCCCTAAGGGATCCACTAACATCCTCAGATTATGCACATGTTTTTCCCAAAGGAAAGACTTACTCCCAGTCAGCTCTCTCTGTTTCCACTAGAAGAAGAGACTAGCTCCATCTGAAATGAACACTATTTATTTGAGTGAACTGTGGTCATGATGGATTCAAAAGTGTTCTTTATCAATAAATACCTTGATTATTGTCAGGATTTTCCCAGGATTACAATGGAATTTCTCAGGAAATGCTGTTTTTTCTGTGTCTAATTGAAGATAACCTTTATTTTTTATTTATTTATTTTTAAAAATATATTTTATTGCTTTTTTACAGAGAGGAAGGGAGAGAGACAGAGAGTAAGAAACATCGATGTGAGAGAAACATCGATCAGCTGCCTCCTGCACACTTCCTACTGGGGTTGTGCCCAAAACCCAGGTACATGCCCTTGACTGGAATCGAACCTGGGACCCTCCAGTCCACAGGCCAATGCTCTATCCACTGAACCAAACTGGTTAGGGCTAAGATAGCTTTTAGATTACTTCTTTGGCCAATTGTTTAAAATTAGTCAAGATTAGTGGTAAAAGAGAATTTATAGAATAATTTATTCAAGATAGTCAAGCTTAAAAAATATTAATCCTTAATTACATAAAATTTTCCATAGAATTTTAATGTATAAAACAAAAAGGGTAACATTATTAGCATCACTCTTTTATAAATTCAGTGTCTAAAATTTATTGTAAAGTCAATAAAAACAAAGAAACAGTTTGATAAAATAAATATTGTAACCATCACAATTCCTTTTCACTTGTTCATTATAAAAATATATGTAGGAACAAGTATTTAAAGCCAAATTTCTGAAAATCTCAGGATATTTCTTGATCAAATTGAAACAGCAGGCCATGCTTTCTTTTGAGTCAATATAAAGAAAGATAATGCAACAGTACTAATCAATGCCTTGATTGGCTCTGGCATATTACAACTAGAAAAATACATTCTTAGACAGGCATGTTGCTTTGATTTTCTTTGAAGCTATTATATATGTAGGGGTGTGTGTGTGTGTGTGTGTGTGTGTGTGTGTGTGTGTGTGTATGTGTGTTGGTGGCTTTGCATAAAGCACCTACAAAAGAAAATAAAATAAGACGCAGAGAAATGATTCATTCTAGGACATTCCACAATCTACTAACAGAGAAGTAACTAGAATTTACATTGACTGACTCTTATTGCTATGTTCTTCCAATGATTCCCCAATGCCTCTCCCATCTTATTATTGTAATTATTGATATTATTTTTATTAGTAATGTATTATGGTAAAGAAATAATGATCCTGAAACATTAGCCATTTCTAACTCTTATTCTGGTTTAGAAAGGAATACTACCATTCCTTTGTATTTATTCCTTTGTAAACCATGTATTTTCCAAGTTAAACCAAGATCAAGATATTATAATTTTTTATCCAATTTTACTATATATCTATTACTTAGAGGACTACACATTATTTTAAATGCTGGACAAGGGTCCAGCCAGTATTTCCCAGTGGTTAAGCATTGACCTATGAACCAGGAGGTCACGGTTCAATTCCCAGTCAGGGCACCTGCCTAGGTTGTGTGCTCGATCCCCAGTAGTGTGCAGGAGGCAGCAGCTCAATGATTCTCTCTCATCATTGATGTTTCTTTCCCTCTCCTTCTCTCTCTCTCTCTCTTTCTCTCTCTCTCTCTCAAAATCAATAAAAACATATTTTTTAAAAAAATTCTTGATGAGTGAGTTAATTGCTTGATAGACACAATGAACCAACATTGTATCCATTCATTTTGTATGTTCTTGAACTTTAGTCTATCCTCACAATCGGGAAAATGTGCACCACATGTAAAGCATTTTCCATTGTACTTAAAGATGTTGGCTTTGTGATTCATCCAAGTCTTCAACTTTCTTTGAATTTACCCTGAAACCACCACAAGCACCTATTAAGTATCCCTCAGCACTACTGAATTGCAGTCAAAGTGGAAATATGATGCTTTCTCTGGGCTTGACTAGCAAAGGAAAATTCATAAAGTAAAAATAAAATTGTACTTTGGCTTCTTTAATGAATGTAAGCAATGCAACTGAGTTTGTAATTAAAATACTTTCTGTCATTTTTGGGATCTTAATGTTAAATGATGTCTGTGCTATATTTATAATCAGTTTCCTTCCCATTAATAACAAAGCATTTCCAATGGAAATGAGTGTGGCCATAACTTTTGCTTGTTCTTATTTGAGATCCCAGAATCTATGTCTTTTCTCTCTGGCTCTCCATATTACAATTTCATTACTGTTCTGTCTGCTTTGGGAAAATATTTCACCAATAGTCTTGTTCATATATATGTTTAATTTTTAGAAAAAAATGTAAATGTGAAATACAAAATAGTTTATCATATAAGAAGGATTATAATGTTTTGGACGCATTTACAATTTTTAAAGAATACATGCAGTATTTTTCTGTGAGACAATGAGTTAGAATTTAAGGAGACTCAGTTGTTTTTAGCTGCTACATTGATTTGTTGCTTTCAAACTAAGTTACATTTAGGACTGGGATTCCATGAACCAACTCCAGTAGACATTTGAAAAACATGACCAATAGAATTTTTTCTATTCTGTTTGCCCTTAGGTGTGTTATCTCTATAAGCTGAAAAACAACACCCAGAGTTTTCATGCCTTAATAGTACTGAGCCTGCTGTACAGATAAAAACTGAACCTAAATACAATGTTCTATGGAACATCTTGCATCTCAAAGGAAGTGAAATGGTTCCTTTTCTCTTAATGTCTTTTCCTATACATAAAGGGTAAGACAGCATGTTCCAGGGAAAAGAATGAAAGCCTAACACTTTATTCAAGGGGGAAAAATGTATATATGAACATTCTTCCTTGCTTTTGTTTTGACTCTTACTGATAGATTCTTACTTAAGACTGGTATATTTGTTATGCTGTATTTCAATTTTATTTTGAAAATTTACTCAACAGACTGTGTGTTGTTATTTTTACTAAGTGGACAAGTCAGCTAAGTTCAACTGGATCTTTATTTATCCCAAATCAGGGATAAATGTTATTTTTCCTCTCTGAAGTTTAAAAAAAATATTTAAACTATCTTTGATTAGGCCCTGGCCAGGAGCTCAGTTGGATTAGAGCATCATCCCAATATGCAAGGATTACAGGTTCAGTCCCCAGTCAGGACACATACAAGAAGCAACCTATGAATGCAGAAATAAAACAAATCAATGTTTCTCTCTCAAAGAAATCAATAAATAAATTTTAAAAAATAAAGTATCTTTGATTAGGGTTTGTAGTAAAAAATTTAAAAATTTGATATATGCTATTATCTGATGGATTTTATGATCACTCTCTGTTTATATTATTTATTTTTGTAGTCTTTATAACTCTTGTTCAAAGGGTTATCATCAGGTAAAAGGTAATAAATGCACTGGGGGGAAAATGAATAGATAGGTGTTAATTTTTTTCCCAAATGTGGTTACAGAAAATTTTAAAGAAAAATATCTTTTTTGATTACACAGTTTTTAAAATACATTTTTATTGATTTTTAGATAGAGAGGAAGGGAAAGGAAAAGAGATAGAAACATCAGTGAGAGAGACACATTTATTGACTGCCTCCTGCATGCCCCACACTGGGGATAGAGCCTACAACCTGGGCATGTGTCTGGGAATCAAACCCAGTACTTCTTGGTCCATGGGTTGATGCTCAACTATTGAACCATACCAGCCGAGCTGATTATACATTTTTTTCTATGAAATATGTAATACTTTATCCAAAAAATATATAATTGATTGCATTTATTGGCTCATTATAGGTAGAACATAGGCAAAGAGAGAGAAAATTAAGAATGAAAATTAAGTCCAGCCAGTGTGGTTCAGTGGTTGAGTGTTGACCTATGAAATAAGAGATCATGGACCAATTCCTGATCAGGGCATACACAAGGGTTGCAGGCTGTAATGGGGGAGCAGGAGGGTACAGGAAGCAGCCGATCAATGATTCTCTCTCATCATCGATGTTTCTATCTCTCTTTCCCTCTTCCTTCCTCTCTGAAATCAATAAAAAATTAACAAATAAATAAAATATTTATGAGGAAGTCAACATTAAAAAAGAGAGAAATTAAGTACAATGGCTCCTGCTTTTAAACTTTGTTAACTTTTTAAAAACATATATTTTTATTGATTTCAGAGAGGAAGGAAAAGGGAGAGATAGAAACATCAATAATGAGAGAGAATCATTGATCAGCTGCCTTCTGCATGCCCCCTACCTAGGATTGAGCCTGTAACCCGGGCATGTGCCCTTGACTGGAATTGATCCTGAAACCCTTCAGTCCATAAGCTAACATTCTATCCACTGAGCTAAATCAGGTAGGGCTGTTAGTTAACTTTTAACTCCCACCTGTGTTTCTTTACCAGGTGCTGCTGTAATTCACATGGCCACTGGGAACCTGGAAGAGTCTGCCTACAATCCACAGTCAAGATTCTTGGTGTGACGGAGTCACTGTTTCAGAGGTAAGACAATGTGTTCATCCCTCACTGGATGCACAAACTGTGGTTTCTTGATGACACAGTTTTTAAAACCTTCTAATTGTATCTGAGGCCGTTTCAATGGTGACATTAAATATAGTCCTTCTCTATGTCTTAAAACAGAGTTAGTTAAAAGGTAAAAACATTATTTCAGACAGAGAAGGAGTTCAGGAGTCTTATGTACATTGCACATTCTACCTTTATTGCAATCTATACAATTATTTTTTTTCTCTGAAGGGATTATGCTTGTTTAAGAGTAATAATTATAGATTCTCAATCCCATTTGTTTCCTGTGTAAAAGAAGCAAAGTTCCATGTCAAAGCTCAACAGTCTCTGTTCCAGTGAGGATCCTCTGAGGTTTCCCAAATAATAGTAGCAATGCCCCTGCCTTGGGTATCCAATGCTCACTAACTTTGATGTCCCTGAATGAGAGTTATCAAAGTCTGCCCAGGGCTTCCTGAAGAAGTTATTTTGCAGCCCCATCTGGCACACAGTGCTGTGTTATCCCATGGCACTTATCAGTCCTTTCTTGTTGAGAAGAGTTAGTGATTACATTCGGTTGAGTACAAAAGGCAGAGTTGAAAGTCAAGTGGGTTCATGCCCTAGCTTGGTCACCTCCTAGACATGCCTGTGCCAGTTACTAAACCCCTTTAAACTTTAATTTCCTTGTTATTAAATTGGGGATGGTGCCTGCCTACGATACAATGAGGAGGAATTATGGCCTAAAGTTATTCAAGCATTTATTTGCATAAGAATCATTTGCTGGATTCTGATCCTGAAGATGCGGGGAGGGACTCCATACTCTTCATTTTTAACAAGCTCACAATTGACTCCTAACACTGCTGGTCCATGGATTACTCTTTGAGCGATAGCAAGATTGTAAGTGAAGACGGAATGTACAGATAATTGCCAACCATATATAAAAATAGAACTGAATCACCAACTGCAGCAACCTGCCCAGGAAGCCAACCCTTTGTCTTTGAAAAAAAAAGCCCAGGAACCAGCCTGCTGTGTCAGACCTGTAGGGAGTCAGCCTGTATCTCTTAGTAATAATTCAGGAAGCCAAGCAATAACAATGAGACCAAAAAAGTCAAGACTTTTTTAATAACGAACATCTTCCCTATTTTTTCCCCCACTTTCAATTTAGGGCCTACCAGGGAAAAACAAAAATGCATCCCTAAACAATCACAGAGGGGTTAGCTCACCTCTGGCTTCCTCAAGCCACAAGCCTCTGATCTTGTACACCTGAAGCCTCTCCTGTTCTCTATGATGATGAAGACCTTCTGCTCCTCTGCCTGCCTTCAAATCTTGCCTAAGTCCAAGTGGTGGCGGCTGACTCCCTTGCTGTAACGTGCTGTGAATAAGTAGTCTTTGCTTGTTTTCAGTTCATTGGCCTTTGTTTATTTCTACATACGCAGAGTATGATAAGTGACTGTTATTTAGTGGGGCCTCAGCAAATTGTAGCCTTAGGCTTTTTGAAGAGAGTGGAGTAGAGGCTTCTCTCCTCACCCCAGAGGAAGTCTTCATCCTTCAACTTTCCACCTTCTACTTCCCCAGAAAGGTGGTGTCATTAAAGTTCATGCATATATTCCCTTCCTAGTTCTCCTTTGTGATAGTATCTTTTCTTGACTTGGAAGGAGCTTGACTGTTTGTTCTTTTGGGTATATTTGCTTTTTGGCTTTATCCTCTCCCTTCATTTAAGTTGCAAAGAAGCCCAGCCGATCACCTTCTTCCTCCTTCCCTGTAACCACTGTGGTTGTGAGTGGAAGATGTCTTCCCTCCAGGGGAAGGCAAGGCGATTTCTCATTAGTGAATTCAACATTTCAATCTCTTCATTTCCTGTCCCATATGACCTGGCCCAGAGGTGGTAAAAGGATCAGATTTAGGTTTCAGCTGGAAGAAAAGGAGGGAGAGAACCTCCTTAAGTCTAAATCATATATTGTTTCAGGCTTAAGGATGTCAGTACCTGGTATCTGAGTTTGGGTCACTTCTCAACAAAATCCAGGCAGCATTTTGCTTTATTCTACCATTTACCCTGTATTTATATCCCTCTTGGGAAATACACTTGGAGGAATAGTGAGGGGGCAAGGGATGATTTAGAAATTCTTGGCTATTTTAGCTAAACACCCCCCCCCCCCCGACCAAGAGCATTCAGATCCCACATTCCCTTTCCTACTAATAATTTAAAACAAAATTAGAGAAAGACAAGTATCACATAATCTCACTCATATATGGAATCTAATGAACAAAATAAACTGATGAACAAAATGAATCCAGAGATATAGAAGTATGGAGCAGACTATGGAATCTTAGAGGGAAGGCAGAGGTGGGTGGGTGGGAAGAGATCAACCAAAGAACTTGTATGCATATACGCATAACCCATGGGCACAGACAATAGGGTGGTGAAGGCCTGAGGCAGGTGGTGGGGTGGGCTGGAAGGGGTCAATGGGGAAAGAAGAGGGACATATATAATATTTTCAACAATAAAGATTTAATTATAAAATAAAACATAATTAGAAATAACCATGATTACCCTAGAGGCATTTTGACAGAGAAATATAAAGATCATCTTATGAGGAACAGAAAAAGGGTGACTCAGATTTCTAACAGTCCAGGCCCAAATTGAAATTCCATGACCCACAATGGAATTTGAAATCTATTTGGCAAAGTAAGAAAAACATATATAAATGGCTGTGAAAAGTAATATTTCAAACGTAAACATAGGTGGAAATGGTTGCCAAACATCTGAATTATTAGAAATGTGCTTATTTTAAACATCTTCACAAAAAGGAGAAATATATTTTAGAATTTTTATCTTTACCAAACATTTTCCCCATATTCTTGAATAATTTAAACTTCTGTCTTTTATTGATGGATTAGTTGATTTATAAAGAGAAGAGGAAGGGGAGAGAGAGATAGACCAAAAAAAGAGAAAGAGAGAGAGAGAGAGAGAGAGAGATCTATTTGTTGTTCCACTCATTTATGAATGCATTGGTTGTCTCTTGCATGTGCCCTGACAGGCGATGTAACCCAGCCAAGGCTAAGCTTCTCTCTTGATAGCAGCAGCTTTTTATTTTTGTTACTTTGTTATTTGATGTAGTAAAAAATATATGACAGTTCAATGCATTTACTTTGCACATGCTTTTCAAGTTATGTACACTTTCCTATGGGCTGCCCAATGAAATAGAAGAGCATCTGAGATATTTCTAAGGAGTATCTCCCTATTTTCTTCATAATACAAAGAAATTTAAAGAGGCCTACTAAAAGCTGTGATTTAGGAGAGGATTGGCATTGTCGCAGAACTTCTTTAAAATGCCATGTCTCAGGCTTCTTTGAGGCAGACTCGGATCCAGTAGTTCTGGAAAGGGGCCCTTGAACCTGTATTGTTAAAAGCTCTCTCAGTGACTATGCTGCCTGCCAGGTTTGGCTTAGTGGTTCCAATTAGATGGATGCCAACTGGCATGATAAAATGCTTCTGGGTTGGAAAAGTCTGCAGCCCTCTGTAAAAGCAGAACAATTTAATGCAACAACATTTATTAAACACACTTTGGTGTGTGCTGCAGACACAAAAGTAAACAACACAGGCTTTGTTCTCAATTGGCTTAGGGACTGGGGAAAAGAATGAGAGAGAGGGAGAGAGAAAGAGAGAGAGAGAGAGAGAGAGAGAGAGAGAGAGAGAGAGAGAGAGAGAAACAGAGGAGGGGGTATAAGGAAAGGAGAGAGAGAGAAAGAGAGAAAAAAAGGAAGAGAGAGAAGGAATGAACCGAACCGCCTTACCTGCAGAGTGTGGCAAAATCACAGTGAATTAATAGAAGAACAAGAAAAGAAGAAAAATTTAGAGAAGATAACTTTGCATCTAACTTGGGGCCTTACAAGACATAAGGCAGAGTGGGGTTCTCAACTATTGTGTTGAGCAATGTGTGGGGCAACTGTAGTTGTGGGGCTGTGATTAGCATGTAGCAACCATGGAGTGCTCCTGCATCAAGTGTCCACAGCACTTCTGTGAAAAGTCCTGCATGGGGTGATAAAATGGAAGAGAAGTTAAGACCTTTGGCAATCTCAAGCACAAGGAAATGTGAGATGAGAATGTTGGCTTGGATCACTATTGTGCTTCTCTGTTTAACAAGAACAATAACAGAAAAAAATTAAGTTGTCTGGAGGGTTTTAGATGACATATTTGTAGCAGTCTGGTAATTGAATACATGCCATGATTTTAATTTGAAAGTTTACTATTGATACTAGTGACAGTGAAAGCACTAAAATGGAATCATGTTTTATTTATTAGGAAACAGCGTAGAATGATGTTTTGCCTGTAGGACCTCAAAAACTAAGCATTAACCTATTGCTTTATCACTCTAGTGTTTACTATTTCATGAACATTCTTTGGAGAATGTTCTTAAAACTATTGATCTTTTTCCAGCTTTTCCCCTCAAACCAATAACATTTCTGAAATAGTGACTTCTTTGTTCAGCTACATATGAAACTATTGTCAACCCTATTTCCAGAATTCCTGAACAAAATAGTTAACTGGTAGTTTTCCTACTAAATAGGAAATCAAGATGGTAGGGTCATAACTTTTCGGGCCATCTAGATGGTGGGAGTGCATATTCTATTAAAAACACTCCTCAGAGAGCATAAGGAAGATTTTACTAAGTATTTATTAAGAATAACTCATAAGATAAAGAGCTAGTCCTTTTAAAACTGCATCTGGCTCAATTCTTGAATATCATTCCTTACATTCCTCTCAAAAAGATTAATTTCTGCTTCTCTATAGTCAAGAAATCATGTCTGCTAATAGTTGCTTTGGTATGCTCATCTAAATGAAACTTGAAAGTATTATTTTCCTTTAAAGTTTCAAATAAACAACCCTAAATACAACTGAATAGCTGATATTAAACATTTTACAATTATTAACATTTCATGTAATACATGAGTAATATGCCTATTGTCTCAGAAAATTTCCCTATGATAGTACATGAACTAGTGCCTGTTTTCTGTAAAGAACTGAAGAACATTGTCAAGATATTTAGCTAAACTTATTGAAGCCCCCTACACGTCCAGCGTGCTTCAGGGTTCCTATTCAGGGTTCAAGTTCTGAAGGAGGCTGCACACAAAATGAAGAGAGAGACTGGAAGAGAATCAATTTGGAAACTGGGGGACCAGGCGTGGCATCTTTCCTCTACCAGGGTAGACTGCCCACTGATGCCTGAGTCTCACCAGCCTTTTATTGAGTCTCTGAGAAAACAACAATATCCTTAGGCAGGAAATTCCAAGGAAGAATTTTACATGTAATTAACAGATAGAGATTTGCTGTAATTAACAATGTTTCAACTTAAACAATGGGTGCATAGTTCTGACCTTTCAGAGCAACCAAAGTAGGTTAAAAACAATCAGTTTCCAGCATAAAAACAATCAGTTTCCAGCATAAACTCAAACATCACAGAATGGAATTAAGACCTCTGAGTTTCTGATTCTGAGCTAAGTGATCCATATATTCAAGAAATGGGGCTCTTCAATGTTTTGCTGAGATTCTCTACCAGGGCACATTCAAACATAAGATATTGTGTCCAGGCTTGACCAACAGCCACAACTTACTACTTTTGCATGACTGTGTTGGGATATTTCTAGCAGTGGTTGTGATGGTGGGCATGACCCTTGGCCCATTGCCTTTACAAATGATATGAGGCTGTATGCAGGTACTAACCAAGATGATATTACGAACAAAATAAACTCATCTGCAATTATTTACTATCTAAATTCTGACCCAAGGTTGTTGTTTTAAAACCAACCCTTTTTTTGTATCATTTTACATCTATTATAACCCATAGAACATACCATTGTTTTTCTTTACTTTGCCAAACACTCAATGTGTGGAAATTCTCTACTTATTCCAAGAGTAAAGTCAAAGACATGCATCAGATCCTGGACTGACTAATTTTCACAAAGAAAAACATGAGGCTGGGAGGAGACATTAGAGATTTTCTGTCCACTCTTCATGTCACAGCTGAGGAGAGACCCAGAGCATCCAGCTGTTCTGACTTCTCTAAAGCAAACCAAGGTCATGTGACAGAATCAGGAGTAGAACTCAGAGACTCTGACATCTTTTTCATTGTTATTTTTCCTAAGTCACAAATAATGCTGTTCCAAAATTGCTGACACCACCTTCAAGTCTGATGCTTGGATGGCTAATGGCCAGCAGAATTAGGCTGAAACTGTGCATGGGTCACTGAGAGGTCATTCTTGTTCCTGTGTCATAACACGAAGAGCACAGCCTACTGTTGCAAGATTAAAAGCATGACCACCCTGCATCAACATTTTATTTTCTCAGTACATTTGGGTTAGAGAACAGATATTAAGATTTAAACTGTCAATTAATGTAGATGCCTGCAGCCAAGACAATCATCCTGCCAATTATTGATATGTGATGTTGGGGCAAAGTATTTTCTTTCTAAGTCTCACTTTTCTTGACTATAAAATAGGATCAATGATATTACCATGATGTAGGATTTTCAGAATAAATGAAATAAATGGTCTATCTTAAATGTTATATTAGAAAATTATGCTACTATTAATAATGAGGCTTTTCTCAAGTGTTTCATGATTATTAGTATAGGGAGAAATACACAGCAGACTAAGAATCTTATACATAATCTAAAAATATAACTTTCTCTCTAGATAAACACATTATGAGATATGCACAAATTGTATACATAAGAATTAACTATCCTCAAGTATGCACAATTTCCTTCCTTTGAAAGGGAACTCATACTCACACATGTAATTATTTGTGATAATCAAAGCAATAATTTAATGTGTAAATGGGAAGAGGAACACTTCATATTTTATAAATTTATAATGTAAACTCATACAGAATTCATGAAATCCTTTCATTAATTCTCATCTGCCAAGTAAGATTGTCAAAATTTATCAGTGTTATGAGTCTTTTTTATGATAAGAAATACCAACATGTTTTTCTTAGCTCAAAGAATTTGGAATTTCTTGTTTGAAAATGCTTTCATTTATACTGAAAATTTTCATGGAGTTTATTTTAATATAATTTTTAAAAGCACCATTAATTATTTAATTTGTTGGATTAGTCAATTACACAATGATTACTAAATGAGCTAAACAGAATTATATTTTATTCTAATAAAAAGCTATGTATAAATCCTTTTTCCATTCACCTTGCAAAGTAGCTCTGCAGCATTATTAGAACCATAATAAAGTATTGAGAACAGACAAATTACACCTCTTTATTTCCCAGGCCAATGGTTGAATGGATTTTTTTTTTTTTTATCACCACATCTCTCTTTTATGTAAGGTATTTTTCATGATTACATCCAAATTAAAGATGCTCTCATTTGAAGATAGTAGTTAAACATTTAACAAAATGAAGTGAAAGTAAGCCTTTTAAAACTGTGCTAAAGGAAAATGGCAACATAATAGGGATTCTATCAGGAAGGTAATTCAGAGCCATTTTTTCTTTCATCACACTGTTGATTTTAGTCCGGGCCACAGGTATGTTGTGTAGCATAGAATTCAACACTTGGCAGCTGGACTAGGAGACTGAAAGTATTATCCAATGCATGAATAGTATGTAATATAATTTTAAGAGTTTTCTTTGAAAAGTTGAAACACATTGCAAGCAGGCCAATTAAACTAACCTAATTTAATATCTTAAAATGTTGCATCTCAAAATTGAGAAAATATTTATTGAGTGCCTGTTTTGTGCCCCGGATTGGGCTTTTCTTATACATATTTTCATTTGCTTATGAAACATTTCAGTGCAAGAGGTTTGTATAAAATTTAGTAGAACCCAATAGATTCCTCCCACACCCATCCTCTAACCTGTTCCTTTTACTTCACTTCTTATGTTAGTGAGTGTACAGCCATCAATCTAGTGACCCAAGACAGAAACTTTGTGCCATTTAAATTCCTTTCTCCCCCTTACTTTTCTACATATAATTATCCCCAAATGTAATTCATTTAGTCTCAGAAATGCTTCTTGAATTCATCCTCTATACAATGACTCCTGATGTAAAACAATCCTTTATTTCAGTCCTAAATTATTTCAATAGTCTGCTGTCCAGTCTTCTTCCCTCTAGACTCACCAAATTCCATTTCTTCCTAAGCATGGACACATGGTTTTATACAGCATAGTATAACCACACTTAATATCTTTCATTGGATCCCCATTGCCTGCATAACTATAACCAAGTCCAAATTCCATAGAATTATTGCCCTTGCCTCTTGCTCAGATCTCCCTTCCTCTCTTTATGCCCTCTGCACCAGTCACCTTTCACAACCTCTAATTTTTCATGTTCTTGCAGGTCTCTGTGTCTCTGATGCTCACCGTGCCTGGAATTCCTTTTCATCATGTATGACTGAAAACAATTTACTAATTTCAATAGACGCAGTTTAATGATTACTTACTCAATGAAGCCATTCTTGGTACTTTTATTTATCTTAAATTTTTTTCTCTTCCTCCACCCCATTGTATTCTGTATCCACTATTGTTATAGCTCTTGCCATAATTGCAAATATGTATTTATGTTCACTAGATGGTGACTATAGCAAGAACTAATTTGTGTCTGCTTCCAATTACTTCTCATCCTCACTTGTCTTCCACATTGTTTACAAATTTTCTAAAATCCTTTGGTATTCCTTTATTGCTTTTATGATGAAGTCCAACTACTTAGCATGATACACAAGGTCCTTCATCCTCTATCCTGAACCCCAATTCCATTAGCCAAGTCGATGTGTCCTGTGTCCTCATACACAGCCAATCACTCCTAAATCACCTGGTAGTTCATATTCTGTTCATTTTTCTCCTTTTGAGGAATGTTCTTTTCCTCCTTTCCAGATGGTTCATACAGACTGATTATTTTAAGGCTCAGAGGACACAAAATCTGTACAAAGCCTTCCTTTCACTCTTTCAGAAAGTCATACATCCTTTTTCTTCTACTTTCAGAACGTCTTCTGCATACAGCCATATCTCAGCTGGAATCTTGCAATAGTCTACCTGGTCTCCTCCTTCCATATTTGCTCTTTTTAGTCAATCCTCATCACAGAACCCACAGTGATTCATTTCAAAGGAAAGTCAGATCTTATCAAGCCTCCACTCAAAACCCTTCACTGGCTCCCCAGCTCATTCAGTCCTGACAAGGTCCCACAGCAAATAGCCTCTATCACTTTTCTGACCTCACTTCACCCTCCTCTCATACAACCTCCGCTCCAACCTCTTTGGCCAGCTGCTTGCTCTTCTTTGAACCCCAGACAATTCCAGGCCCTGGGCATTTGCACTTGCATTTTTCTTTCCCTGAAACCCTCTTCTCCAAATAATCATATGGCTTGCACTTGTACTTGACTCTTCCTTTTCCTCATCCCTTATTCTGCTTTATTGTTTTCATTTCCTTCACATCTAATATTTTCTGTTATTCCTTCTGGAAAATAAGCTCCACAGAGCAGGGTCCCTCCCCCCCTCCCATTTTATTTTCTGAGGTATCCATGGAGGTTAGAACTATTTTAGGTAGATAAAAGGGCTAAATTATATATGTTGAATAAACACACACATTCAGGCTATAAATTACTCCAATGGAGAAGTCATGTTTGACTCAATTCCATGATTCCATCTGGGAACGATTTCTGGCCCATTATCAATAAACCCACAAAAGTTTTTGTTGAATAAGTGATTGTATTTGCCAACCTTTGGATATAATCTTGGAGAAGCTACTTGAACATGCAGCAGTTTACTTGCTGGATTTTGTCCATCTAAATACTGTATAGTTGTTTAAATAGTTTCTCAACTTCTGTGGAAAAATAGTCAACTGTTATATTGGCTAGTGAAGGAAAATTTCCTCATTTATCTGAAAGAATATTGGGACTCAATCCACTAAAATAGTAAGTGAGATTACTATTTTTTTGTTTCTTTATATTTTATCCTTTAATAACTTCATTCTCTTATATTATTGAAAGGCAATACTGCTTTTCAGCTCTGGTGTTAAGACAGAACACTGGAACATTATCGGAAATTCTGATGGCTGGTATACAGAACCAGAAATTTTGATTTACCTATTTGGGATATATATAGCCTAAGCATTGGTAGTTTTAAAAAGTCCCAAAGAAATAGGAATGAGGAGCCAGGATTAGGAACCACAGTTAAGAATGGTTGGATCACCCCAGCTGGCTTGGCTCAGTGGCTAGAGCATCAGCCTGCTGACTGAAGGATCCCAGGTTTGGTTCCTGCCGAGGGCACATGCCTGGGTTGTGGGCTTGATCCCCCCAGTTGGGGGATGGCCAGGAGGGAGCCGATCAATGATTCTCTCTCATCATTATGTTTCTATCTCTCTCTCCTCCCTTCCTCTCTGAAACCAATAAAGAAATATATATTAAAAGAAAAAGAATGGTTGGATCTTGGTCTAACTGGTCAGGTCTCAATGGCTACCACACATCACCAGCTCTCACTATGACTGGTAAGGTATTTTATACAAACTTCATAGAAATCAGAAAAGGCATATATTCAGTGATTTTAATAATGTAAAACATCTCGCTATTTTCTGATGTAAATGATAGACTGCTTTGTACATTTTAAAGTTATTTTAGTGAGCTTATTGCTGTATCATATGTAAAATGCCTCATTTTTCTTAGCTATTAAATATGTGTGAGTAAAGGAAGAAAATGGCATCCAAATTGACAAATGCATGATTTTCCTTTATAAGCCTTATAGAAAGTTTGCTTCCATCTGTAAATCATAGTTCTATAGATTTATTTATCATTAAAACTAGAGTCAAGTTAAGAGAGGAATTATAATTGAGTTTTTAGAATGGGAATTAAATGATATTATAAATAATTTTTCTTTTATTACTTATTCCTTTCCAATAGAAATGGTTTCTTATCTAACATAAAGTAACCCCATTTGTATATCTAATGATTTAAATTTATCTCTCTAGGAAATTAGGCAATTAGTTATAATTTACTATGTATCTAGAGCAAATATAGAATATATTTTACACATATCCTTCAATTTATATATTCTTTAACAGAATTAGTTGTATATTATACACACACACATACATATTCTATATAATAAAATCCTAATATGCAAATCAACCAAACAGCAGAACTCCAGTTGCTATGATGCATACTGACCCCCAGGGGGCAGATGCTCAATGCAGGAGCTTCCCACTGGTGGTCAATGCACTTCCACATGGGGAGCGGCACTCAGCCAGGAGCTGGGCTCATGGCTGGCAAGCCCAGTGGCAGTGGAGGGAGCCTCTCCTGGCTCTGCTGCAGCACTAAGGACCCCTCGGGGGATGTCTGCTGAGGGGTCCCAGGCTGCGAGAGGGCACAGGCTGGACTGAGGGACCCCATTCCCCAGTGCGCAAATGTCATGTACCAGGCCTCTAGTATGTATATAAAAACTTTCAATAAAAAGTAGCAATTTTTGACTAATAATGTTTTACTTACAATTTATAGTAGCTGTGGCTTAAGGTATTTTTTCTTCTTTTAAGTAATGAGTAATTGAAGAAACTATAGAGACAACTGAAGTTGTTTCCACAGTTACACAGTTTGCATTTTCAGTAACACCTAGGCCTTGCTTCCCCACTGAAAATGAAAGGCTGCCAGTGCCAGACTATGTGGAATTAGTTGGAGAAAAAGTCACTCTTCTTACCCATCATTCAGTGGATAATGACAATGATGGTGTTAATATTACTGGTACCTGAAGGAATACCATCCATTGTCATGCCCTCCTCACTGCCCAGTGAAACTATGTGCCCACAGCTCCTGGGGAACTTACAGTTGTACAGCAAACCTGAAACTAGGGTACATCCAGGTTGTAAACAAAACTGAAATACTACACCTCTATATTCCATGACCAAAAAAATAAGTCTGGCATGTTTAAGAGGTTCTATGCTCTGTGTTTAACCCACTCCTCTCAGTCTATTATCTTCAGGTCATTTTGGCTCTGACCTTTAGGAGATGAGTTCTTACTGCCTTCAGACGGACTAGAAGGTTTTTCTTGTTTTTCTCACCTCAATCTCTGATTATAATTCTCATTCTATATAAGAAAAGCCTAATATGCTAAGTGTTTAGTTGGTCATTCAACCAAAGAATAATATGCTAATGATATGCTAAAGCTGCTCAACCACTCACTATGATGTACACTGACCATCAAGGAGCAGGCATTTAACTGGTTGACCAGTTGATATAATGTGCACTGACCACCAGGGGGCAGACACTCTGACCAGTAGGTTAGCTTGCTGCTGGGGGTCCAACCAATCAGGACTAAGCAAGATAAGCCAGACATGCCCTGGAGCCTTCCTTTGGTCCCTCACCAGCTGGCCAACCTCCTTCATCCCTCCCTGGCCCTGATTGTACACCAGCAGGTTCCCTTGGACTGGCCTGCACCCTCTTGCAATCCAGGACCACTCAGAGGATGTCAGAGAGCCTGTTTCAGCCCGATCCCACAGGACAGGCTGAGGGACCTCACTGGTGCATGAATTTGTGCACCAGGCCTCTAATAAGATAAACAAGTTCATATGTCAATCATGAATTGGCCTAAATTCTTAATAAAACTATTTATATCCTCCATCAAATTTTTAATTTTATTGTTACCTATCTCTATATACCAAGACAGAGAAAATAAAAGTAAATTTAATAGAGAAACATATAAATATTTGGGGCCCAGTGCACAAATTCATGCACCTTGAAAGGAATGTGGGCCTCAAGGCTGCAGTAGGCATGGGGGCGGGTCTCAGCCCATCCTCTGTGCTTCTACTCAGCCTCTCCCACCATGGCCCCCAGGTCCCTGTCTCCTGGCAGCCCTGCTCCTGTTGCCGCTGCTCCCATGCACTGACAGCACCAGCCCTGCTCACACCTACTGATGGCACAGAGTGACTGGGGCCTGCCAGCAGTAGGTGCGAGTGGTGCCAGCACTGTCAGTGGGTGCAAGCGGTTGCTGCTGCCCTGGTCACTCCTCAGAAGTAGGGGGAAGTGGAGAAGTCCTCAGGGGCAATCAGGGCTAGCAGCCGCTGCTTGCACCCACTGATGGTGCCAAGTGATCAGGACCAGTGCCAGGCACCAGCAGCAGGTGAGAGTGGGGCCAGCGCTGGCAGCATGTGTGAGCACCGGGCGGGACCATGGCACACGGGAGCAAAGAATTTTCAGTAACCACCAGAGGCTCACCCTGATAACAGCAACTGGCACTCAGCCTTGGTCTGTTGCCCCTGCTCACCTGCTCCACCATCCCGCCACCACCAATGCCACAATGTTCCACACACGCCCCCCTGGTGGTCAGTGCATGTCATAACAACGGGTTGTTTGGTTCGAATTGTTCCACTGTTTGGTCTATTTGCATATTACTCTTTTATTATATAGGATAGGATATTCTTTACCAGTTTATTTAATGTACTTGTATATAGCTCAAAAGAGGATAACCTCAATTTATTTTTGCCTTAATGTCATGAGATCATTTAAATTCCATTTTCAGACCCTACCATTTTTACCTGATGTGCATATTTGATCTTTGTCTTACCTTTCTTTGCTGGAAAAAAAAAAAAAAGACTTTTTAAAAAGAGAGGCTTGCAGGAAATAAGACCAAACAAACCCCTCACTTCTGTAACTTCCTTGTATCTCTGTTGTTTTATTTAAATGAAAAAATAATACTTTTTTCCTTTCTGTTTCCTTCTTTAAACACTGAAATATTTGTTTGCCTTAAATTATGTTTAAAGTTAACCAGTTTCAAGGAGAGACGTTGAAATCTTGGAAGAAAACAATGTTTTCTCTACTGATGCTTTCGAGTCATCTCAACCTCCTCTCCCAATACTCTGATAAGATTGTGGGGCTTTCTTTGGTAACAAAATAAACTTTTTAAGGGACAAAAATGACTTTGGTGGATGTGGACGAGGTGTCCTGAAAAAAGCGCAGGCTTTAGAGACAGACAAACCTGACTGAATATCCTGGAGAAGGAGCCGAGTGCTTCTGCACCTCTTTTCTAAATCCTCTAAAAACATAGAAGATTTGTCATAAAACCTAAAATAGATGGTGGAGTCTCTGGCTGCAGAACGCACCCTGGCATGAGATGACCATCTCAGCATCTGGTTAGTAAATTACCTCAGCAGAAAATGCTCTCCTTTGTTGACAAATGGTCTAGCTACTTTCTTAGTGAGACTGAGGATGAGAAACTTCTGGAAACATAGTTGTATTCAGTCCCTAAATATGGAAATATGTTGAAAAGTTCTCTAATCCTGAACTAAAGGTGAATCATGAACCAAATGTTCTTATAAACAAAGTCAATGCTTCTCTTCAGGTCTTTTCTTTAAAAGCATAACTTAGCTTGAGAACATACATTTAAAATGCTTTTTATTAAATTTATTAATATCAAAACCAATAAAAAACAAATCTCATATGACATTTTTATAAAAATGAATCTACCTCTGGCTGATGTGGCTCAGTTGGTTGAGCAAAGTCCCATGCACCAAAAGGTTGCCAACTCATTTCCTGGTTAGGACACATACCCAGATTTCAGTTCGATCCCCAATTGGGGTGCCTAAGGAAAGCAAATGATCCATGTTTTTCTCTCACCTCAATGTTTCTCTCTCTCTCCCTCTCCCTTTCTCTTTCCCTAAAACATCAATTAAAACATATCTTAAAAATAATAATAAAACAAATTTAAACAATTAGATTCATGTTAAACCATTGAGTATTTCAAGGCATTTATCAAATGACATTGGCTAAGGCAATTCTTCACAAAGGTAACAGTATGGGGTAATTAAAATGTCAGTTCCTTTTATTTGGACTATGCTAATATCAAATATCAGCATCTTTTCTACTCAAAGTCTAGTGTTTCACCACATCAAGGATTATTTCCATGTTTAATAACTAGTAAGTGTATACATATCACCAGAATATAAAAGACATGTGGGATATGATAAGGCTATAAAGACAGGAAGTATAAAATTGTGCAGGTCCTTCAATGATAGGCCAAATAGTTGGGGGCTTTGTTCATTAGGCGTCCACTGGAAACAGCGTGAAAACTATATTGAAGAGCTATCAAGGATCATAGGACAATCTCACTCTATACTTTGATGCACTGCTCACGAAGCTCAGGAAACCATCTGCCACTATTTCACACCCTGCACTGGAGTAAATTCACCTTTTTCCTTAGTGCCTGGTACTATGGCTAAAGAAGTCCGCAGCAGGTAGGGAGATTGCACTCTCCGGAAATAAGTAACATAATGCATTTTGAGAAGGAAACAAAAATACATTATTAAAACCTATTTATTTCTCCACCTAATTCTCTTTATAAAGACTGAAGTTTCACTTCTAAAACCAGGACACATTGAAAAACGTGGTCCAATACCTGTAATTTCAGACACAGTGCAGTGAGAGAGGCAGTAGAAGGAGTATGTACTTGGAGCTATCAGACCTGCAACAATGTCGTAACCTTTGGCGAGTCTTTCAGGTTTCTTTTATTCACCTCTGACTAGAGAGGAATATTAATTGCCTATAGTAACCTTGTGTACCTCCAAGGGCAGATGTGAGGTACAAGTGAGACAATGTAAATGAAAGCACCTAGCCTAGTCAGGTCTACAGCAGAAATCCAGATGCTTTTGTTTGAATATGAATTTGTTAAAAGTTATTGCACTTTATAGACTTATTATCCATTTCAAATGTTAGCTCTTCTGGTTCTAAAAAACACGGTGATCATCAAAATAGTTGACCCTCAAAAAAAAGATTCATAACTTTCTTCTTAAAAAACCTTAAGTTGTACAGGTCATCTTATGCTCTGAGAACTATAATGATGCAGGTATTCATTTGAGGCTCAGACATGGGTTAAATAAGTAAAAGAATTTTAAAGTTACTTCACCTAATCTAATATTCTATCATCATTAATCTTTTAAATTAAACAAAATCAATTTGTTAAGAAGATGATTGTGCAAGGAAGCATTTAATATGGAAGAAAACTTTATTGTATGCTAATTATATCTCAGGACTTAAATATATTACTAAGGAAATATAAAAGATTATATGGGACTTCTATTTCTGATTATGATATAGAAAAACAAAGGAAATCATTGCTTTCATCCTAATAAAAGAAGCTGGATAACCTTCAAAAGCACATAGTTTTTGTTTTTTAGTCCTTCAGAGACCCGAGGATGCAATAAAATCTAAATAAATGAATTTCCAGAAAAATGACAAGCTCTTCTCAGGAGATAAGTATTCCACAGCTGTTCTCACTTCAGGTTACGTAGTGAAGGAGGAGTACCTGCCATAGAAGGGGGTTAAGGGGAAACCAGCTTAACTTTTAATGAACTTTTAATGGCTGTGTGTAGGCTGGCATGAGAGATTTAATTTTTAAGGAGCCTAAACCACAGAGCAAATCTGCAACCACCCACCAAATATTTTCCACAAGTCTCCACCTAGTGCTTAAGTGTACTATGTCAAAAAACTGGGGATAAGTCAGGATTACTAAAGGAGGTACCCCTGAGGTATGCAGAGCCTCCACTAAGTGTACTACTAGTAAAATACCTATTGGAGAGGGGGGTGATGGGTAGGAGAGCTAAGACACACAGGTCTCTCAGGTACACAGGCTAGGTCAGGACAGGAGGGAAACATTTAAGACACTTCAGTTTTTCATGGCTTGTAAATAGGTGCTCTAATAAGGCTGGGGAATGGGAATCAGGGTGGGAAGAGATTTTCAGAGTTGAAAACCAGGTATGACACTAGAGAGCAAAGACTTCTTCCCAATGAATCAAAAAGTTGGCAGCTGAGCTATAAACCAGAGGGTTATCATTTAATGGTATAGAAAGTTGGTGACTCACTTTTAAAGCACAAAGAGAACTTATGAAACTTATCAATGCTCAGATCCTAATCCAAACTAAAAGGAAAATCTAGATCCTTTGTCAAAACATGTGAATGAAGCCACTGGTGAAAGTCAGCCCAGTTTAACTGAATATCACAGTGTCTGTCTTCCACTCTAGCATCCAACCAAAAGGAGGGGAATAACCTTTCCTGGAAGTTAATATTTACTTTCAGCTTGACCATTTTTTTTACAAAATGTCTTGCATACAATAAAAAATCATGAGACATTAAAAAGCAAGATAATCGAGCCCATGGTCAATAAAAAAGAAAGTCAATAGAAGTAGACACAGAGATGACCCAGATCTTGAACTTATCAGACAAGGAATTTAAAATAGCTAGGACAACTGCTAAAATACTAGTATGTTGAAAAAGACACCATGAAAGGAAATTCATTATATTTAAGATATGTAATATTATAATAGTCATAGGCAATATCACAACATATGGGACAGAATTATTGAATTGGTAGAGAACCAAAGGGAAGATTTGATTCATGAGGTTTCATTTCAGTCATATTTTGCCCTGTATTTAGAAAGAGAAGAAACAGAGAAAAGAATTCCAAGAAGATGGAATAGAGAATACAGATATAAATAGTTATGAAAGTATATTGTGCTACAAAATAGCATGAATAGTATTCCAACTAGTTAAACTAGATCATTCTAAGGTAGGATCAAGGCAGTTTCATGAGCGTGTGAACTGACCATTCACACACAGCCTTATATGTTGAAGGACCCTGAGCTTGGTTTAAAGCTTGACTGTGGCCGAGATAAAATTCTTAACCTTTGAACAAGAGCATCACACTTTTATTTTGCATTGAGACCTACAAATTATGTAGCCAGTCCTGAGTGGACGTGGCTATCAGGAAGAGATGTTGGGGTCTGATTGTGAGGGGCTTAGAACATACTATTAGATAAATTAACGAAGATCACATGTTACAGGTACCCTAGTCTGGCCCACCTTATACTTGTCTAAGCCTAATTTTTCTTGGCGTCTCCTGTCATTCTACAGTGTCCTAATTTGAACATATATTATCTGGCCAACCTGTGCTGTATGAAGGAACCAGTGGATATTTCTTAAGCAGTGATATGTTTTGAGTATATATGTTTTTCAAGAATACTTCATAGATTTTGTTGTGAAATAAATACAGGGAAAACTGCTCATAAGATTAAAATAATAGGTTATAAATCAAAGGTTATAAACCAATGATATATTCTTTTCCCAAGTACAATTGTGTGAATTCTCCAAAATTTTTTACTTACTTTTAGTTAGAAGGCTTCAGTAAGTCATAAACAAATGATGGTGAGCTAAAACAATGCCAGGGCTGAGGGGGGAAAAAAGAGGTGGGATAAATTAGATCCTGTAAATCATTGTATGGGAGGAATAATGGAAAGAAAAGGATCAAGGATGACACCCAGGTTTCCAATTTGAAAGATTGAAAGAAGATGCACTTATAAAAGGTTTGAAGGAGAAATAAGAGAAGGTTTATTTGTGCACATGTTTTAAATTTAGAACAGCTGCAGGATAAAGGTACAAGAGTTGGTTAGGCAAATGAGTATACAGGTCTGGAATTCAGAATATAGGTCAAGACTGAAGATGTGAATTCGGAAAACACGTGATGTCTGTTTGTTATCCCCTTGGTTTATTTTTGGCTAAGTATTCTGGTCTTGACAAATAGCAGCCTATCTATGACAGGCAATTACCCCGATAAGGTGCAGGAGTGTGGATAAACAAGGGGGGAGTGTCTTAAAACCTATTGCAAACGCTCTCCTGCATTAATGCCAAACGTGAGACATCATGTAAAATGTAACATCATTGAGTTTTTTATTTTATTGTGGAGGCGACTTAGGTTGTTAATAACTACCTTGGCATTGTTTTGCAATCTCTTTTGCCCTGAAGCATGCTCCTTGCTGTTATTTTCTTATTGCTTCTTTGATTTATAACCTATTATTTTAATCTTAGGATTGTTGTTTCCTTTTGTCTTTACTTACTTTCACTTACATTAAAATTTATATTTTACTCCTTTTAAAGAAAAAATACTTTAAATGTTGCTTTAAATTTTAACTTCCAAATTTAATTTTTACATTAAAATTTCTGTTGAATAATTTTACTCTCACATACAGTTGTAAAAACAAATACAGAAAGTTTTCTGGACTCAGATAGTTTCACTAAATAATTTTACCAAATATGTGTGTGTTGTGTACTTATGTTATTAAATTATTTTGAGATTTTTAATTACATGTCTAAAAAAGTAGTTTCTGTCAAGTTAGTATAAATTACTTCCATGGAAGAAAAGACATTGCTTTCTTATAAATACGTTCAGAAATTATGACACAAATCCCAAAGTCTTACACAAATCAATGATTATATTCTTTTTCCAAGTATAATTGTGTGAATTTTCCAAAATTTTTGATTTACTCTTACTCTGATAGGCTTTTTACCCAATTCGTTACCAAAGAGACTCCTCAGGGCTACCTTCAGAGTAACAGATGATTGCTGATTTGGGCTCTTCTATATGGCTCACACTCTTTTTGTGTGTGTGTATCCATCAAGGCCATATGAAACTTTAGGGCTCTATGACAACCACTGTCTCTCATGAGGAAACACAAAATAAGACTATCTTCTTTAGTTATGTTTTTGGTAGATTTTACTTCATTTGTTAGAAAAATAACTAAGAAATAGAAAGTGGCCAAAGTTTCAGAGTTTGTAAACCAGAAAACAACTTTACTCAATTACTTACTAAAAATGGAACTATCGTTCTGACCAGTTTGGCTCAGTGGATAGAGCGTCAGTCTGCGGACTGAGGGGTCCCAGGTTTGATTCTGGTCAAGGGCATGTACCTTGGTTGCAGGCGTGTCCCCAATGGGGGGTGTGCAGGAGGTAGCTGATCAATGTTTCTCTCTCATCAATGTTTCTAGCTCTCTGTCACTCTTCCCTTCTCTCTGAAAAAAATCAATAAAATATATATTTTAAAAATGGAACTATCAGAAGAGTTTCTGAGAAGCCTAATTCCTACAACAGAATTCTGTTGTATTTAACTCCAGAAAACTTCTCAAACTCTAGGGAACAAAAGAAAGTTTTCTCAATGCTTTACAGTTATACTATAGTATATTTATTTTCATCTTTCCGATGCTTTAAAATCACAAGCATCACAGAATTTTATAAAGTGTTATATATACTGGAGCCAAAAACTCCTGAATCATCACTTCAATATATGTTGCTAAGGTGACAGCATTCTTTCTACTCTTGCACAAATCTTTGAAAATTTCAGAGGCACATTTGTAAAAGTGTACCAGAGTTAAACATTTTTTCCTGAGAAACTTAGTCTTTTAAAATGTGTTTGTTTTAGAATTACAATTTTATATTCCTCAGGTTTCTTGAGATATAGGGGTAAAGTAACAGAGGTTTTATAAATGATACAATTTTACTTGTTAGAAACCACTCCCATATTATGACTCTCAATGCATGAATGGCCCTGTAGAGCTCACACGATCCCCCCAAATTTTAGCATAATTCACCAAAACTAAGGACAGTCAGTTAGTTCACCTCATGGTTTTAAAATTGTCTGGACTCTCTGAATCTTGCCTTATACATCCTACATTGAGAAACTACTGGTACTGATACACAGGCAATCAGTTTCCTTGTTGTGAGCCTTTTACAAATATAACTGGAAAGTCCATGCTTGTTCAATCTACTGTGAGATTGCTGGGGGGGGGGGGATCTACACACTTATTTTACTCACATTTATAACTACACTCACTCAGTATCTATTGAATACATATCATTATTAGGCTTTATTTAATGGAGAATAGAAAAATGAATAGCACGAAGACCTCACATAACACATAGACCATTGCATGCCCTTGTAGGCTGAACAAAAAGACCTTGGCTAAATCTGGCCATGTGTACAGAAGCTCGATGTCCTCCCTCATCAAAACATAAGCTTCCAAGACATCAATTAAAAATTAAGTGAAACAACATTTCCATAAAAGACTGAAGGATAATGGGGCTGGTCTAGAGACCTGTTTAGAAAAGTTGCTGCCTGAGCAGTTTTTGTACAGTAGCTGCATGCATGTATGGCTAATGACCCATGAAATCATGGGCGTTAACACAATAAACAGTTCCTCAATATCTCTGAAAGAATGGAAGGATTTGTTCAACTTCTGTAACTGAAAGCAGAATTTGAGGTGGTACAATGTTATCTGAATAGTATGAATTAAGACCTTCTTGAAATACAGCTCCAATTCCTCAGTAATCTTTGTGGAGCCCTGCAGAAGGGCATATTGACATCCAAGCCTGTTTAACCTACAAAACAAGAGAATTAGCTGGAATGATACAATCGTATAAAGAATTCCATTCTGGAAGACTGGTAATGAGATGAAAGAGACATAAAACTGCTGTCATGACCCTGAAACTATCCCCTCGCCGTGGCAGCTTTCCACTCCCAACCTGACTAACACGCTACAACATTCAGATGTGTAACCCCTTCCTCAGGAAATGTCCAAGCAACTAAAATGCTGTCAGCACATGTGCATGATTTAGTCACAGCTTCTCTGGGAAGAATAAAAGGGTGGTTGTAAATATATTTATTTCTCTCCCTTTCTTTTTCATCCTTTCTTCTTCTTTTTCTCTCTTTTCATTCCTTCTCAGGTTATATATGGTCAGAGATGGTGAGGTGGGGGGTTGGGAGCACCTGCTGGGAATGTAGAGAGATGGAGACAAGATATTAAAATGCTATAAAAGGTATTAAAGTGATGAGTATATTTTGGCCTTATTCAGCCCATAATCTGAAGTTCAACCAGGGAAACTGATATACAACAATAATAAAACCCTACAAGTGGACAAGGTAATAGTATCCTGTGAATGCATAGAAGGTGCTGTGATAGCTAGTCAGGTAAACAACTCAATTACTAATTTTTTAACACTCTTGCTTGAGTTTTGTGAAAATGAGAAAATCTGATTTCACATTTGCTAAAATTCCACTGTAACCATCACCAATTTATTGGATTTATTTATTTGATAAGTATTAGTACATCACTTAGGAGTGGTGAGAATTTCAAGATCTTAAGAAGAATTAAAAATAGGCAAGGGACAACATGTGTAACCACCACCCAAGATAAAGATGTATAGGATGCCTATCATATGGGTGGTGAAACACGAAGTGTTTTGGATATAAAGAGAAAGAAATGATTTTGTAATTTAGGATGAGGAGGTGGATATAGGAGAAAATCTTCAGTAGCATAACTTGTACTTTATTTCCCTGCCCTGCCCTCGTCCCTCCCAGTGTTCTCTGATCTAGGTTCTCCCTGGCTCTTTTGCGAAATGCAACTATATTTTGCTCATTCTAGTTTTCTTTGTTGCTGATTTTGCCAATATTCTCACTCTGGCCTAAATTGTCTTGCATAGGGAATAAATTCTTGCTAATGTGATAATGGATTAATATGAAAAGCTGTGAGGCAATATGTTTGCATTTCAACGGACTTTGGAGATAATGACCCAAAGGAATGGTGAGAAATTTTCTCGTAGCACCACAGGCTGGTGGCAGAAATATTTCTGGGTGGGTCGGCAGATGTTTCTCAAATCTTACCACAGGAACAACCACTCTCTCTGCCATCATGGAGGGGTGTTCCTCTGAGTATATTTACCTTTTGAAAAAGAAGACCCAATGTAGAAGACTCTGTTATTCAACTCGGACTTAGTTGTGATCCCACCCACAAAGAGCTCCACATAATCCCCCTTATGTGCCCACAGTGTAGCCCTGTGTATTTTATGTCTTTGAGGAAAGCCAAGAGTGACCTGTAATTACAAGCAAACACCACTGTTTTATTTTGAGTTTGTGTTAAATGTTTCTTTTACACTTTAAAAAGAATGATTGTATCATTAAAGCAATTACTTTGAGTGGCAAGGATTTGGGCTTTCTTCCATTTTCCGGATTAGAAGCAGCCTGAAGAACCGTGGGGCCCACTTGTCATAGGCCTGTTTTGGAGCAGGAAGAGCCAGCCAAAGGTCCCGACGTCACATCCAACTGCCTCAATGCTCTGGCACTTCCTTCGCATCTCCTAAACATGTAGATGTTGTATTTTGTTTAGTTTTTAAAGTCAAGAAATTAAAACACACTTTTGTTCATATTATTTTAGAAGAATTTCACAATGCCTTTTGAGAAAATCCTAGTCCTTCACGTTACAAAATCAAGGTGAAAGATAATTGATGTAGAGGCCAGATAGGGAATATAAATTTTCCTTAATTTAAAAATAATTATTGATTTCAGAGAGAGGGAGAGAGAGATAGAAACATCAATGATGAGGGAGAATCATTGATCGGCTGCCTCCTGCACACCCCCACTGGGGATTGAGCCTGCAACCAGGGCGTGTGACCTGACCAGGAATCAAACTGTGACCTCTTGTTTCATAGGCTGACATTCACTGGGCTTTTTGCTTAATTTTTAACTTTACAATTACTTCTTATTAATTATTGCATATATTCTTATGCAGGATACATTTCATAGAAATATAGCTACTAATAAAAATGATACACGATTGCTAAATGTATTGGCCAAAATGATATTCCTAAGGCAAAATTTTCTCTGCTTCAAACCCTTCAGTGATTCTTCACTATTTCCCCAAATTAGATTCCAATGTCTTTAAGCAATCTAAATGGTTCAACTCTCTAAACTCATCCAACAAATCTTCAAATGCTGAATCCAAAGTATGCTTTTTCAGTTTCTTGCTGACGAAACTTTGCCATACTGCCTCCTCTGTAGCACACGCATGCCTCTTGGCCACTTCCCTTGTAGCTAAGGTTCACTCACCCTTCAAGACATAAGCCAGTCAGAAAAAGACAAATACCCTATGATCTCAATAATATGTGGAATCTAATGAACAAAAAAACCTGATGAACAAAATAGAACCAGAGGCATGGATACATGGAACAGACTGACAGTTTTCAGAGGGAAGGAGAGTGGGAGGTACTGGATAAAAGAAGGTTAGGAGATTAGCCAAGGAACATATATGCATAGCCTTTGGACATGGGCAACAGTGTGGTAAGGCTAGGGAAGGGGAGGAAGGGGCTAGGTAGAAGTGGGCAAAGATGGGGCGGGTAATGGGAGACATCTATAGTAGAGTCAACACACACAATAAGAAAATAAAAGTTTAAAACTAAAAAAAAAAAACCTAACAAAAACCAAAACCCGATTAGCTCACACAGCATCTTCTCTACAAAGTCATTTTTTGTACCCCAAGCTTTGTTTAGACCCCCGTGTGTGTCCTCCCAAATAGCTCAAAGTCACCTAAGTTATTTGAGCCTTTTTAAAAACTATATTACAATTGTCCTTTTGCTTGTGTCTCCTTTTTTTATACCCTGAGATACTGAATGTAGAAAGTGTACAAAAATGGAAGGCACATAGGGAGGTCATCATACATGGTTTTAAGTTCTCCTAAGAAAGATACTGTTTCCTTAATTCATGTTATTCCACTAATATTATCAACTCCAAAGTCCTGGTATTAACTGTAACCGGCAGATTTCTTGGAGTCAAAACTAACGTTTCTAGTTGTGCGAATTCAGCCTGTGTCAGAGGCTGCCCAGAGGTGAGACTCTGGCAGGTGCAGCTCCCTTGGAGTGTCCAGGAGGTGTCGATTTTGTGCTCTCTCCTATTCTTTTCCACTTGATTTTTGAAACTTAGAAGAAAAAAACAGAGCAGTTTTTACTTTCCCTCTCCTCTCTTCCTCCCCCAACCCAGGTAATCCAAAAACCAAGACGGTAATTCAAAAATTCCCAAACTCAAAATGATGACATGTATAAGTATCATTATTTTGTTGCTCATTGATTTGGGGGTAGAATTAATAGGAGTGCATTGATATGCTCTCCTTTGCTTACCTATTTGATAATCAATGACTTTTCTTAAATAGTTACATTGGGATAGTTTTATCTCAAATATTGATGTTGTGATGACAGAGTTAAAGCGAAATACAGCCTTAATCATCATTAACCAAGGGGGTGCATGACACAGAACATACATGTGTCAGGTCTGCAAAGATTCCACTTCGTGCTGAGCCTTCGGAGGCATATTGGCACTTAGGAGATAGTTTACCAGCTGTTTACATAAAAAGTTCCAATACTGATGCCTAGTTCTCACTTCCAAACTATACAGGGATATTAAACTTAATGGTCTGGAACACTATAATATTTTCAGTACTATAATGTAAGCAGTACTATATTGTCAATAATGATTTTTTTCTTCTCTCTTGTGTCTATTACCTTCAACTCATTTCCCCTCATATTTATGATTCAAAGAGAATGAATGGCACTGCAGGAGAATGAGATCGGGAACAGGGCAAATAGAGAAAGAATCTGTGGGTAGATGTCTATTGATTGTGGGCCATGTCATTGACTTAAGGAATGATAGAAGCAAAATAATAATATTCTCTTCAAGAAAGTATCTGCTTTTATGTTAGAATTTATGGAATTCTTCCACATGGAATCTTTAAAGTGGTTGAAATTGCTAGTCTCTTCTTGATAAGTTTTTCTTGTACGGGGCTGAGGTAGACCAGGGAAAACTCACACGTGGGAATGTACCAGAGTGCTGAGCAAATGAAAACTTAAAAAAGAAACCTAAAGAATACGGACTTTGGATTCACATCTAGGAGTTTTATGTAGACTTCTATCTCTGCCAACTGCTTGTTGGGATTGGATAGGTAGTTAATAGTCAGCTTTTTCCTTCAGCTCTTTAATCTACAAAATGAGTATAATCTGTACTTCTCGGGATTTTGATGAAAATGTAATCAAAATGCATATTTTACATTCTGAAAAACATTAGATACTTGATAAATATTTCTTTTCTTCCTCTGATGTTTTTGTAAAATTATATTGAATAATTGTTCATTAAAATTATATGATCATACACAGCACAATATACAGATGATTTATTATAGAATTGTACACCTGAAACATATGTAATTTTGTTAACCAATGTCACTCTAAAAATTTAATAAAAAAGAGAAATATATTTATAAAATTACAAGTTCATTATATTACACTAGGGGCCCAATGCACGAATTTGTGCACATTGAAAGGAACTGTGGGCCCAGCCTCCGTGCCCCTGCCCAGCCCTTCCCACCAAGTGCTGTCAGCAGGTGAAAGCAGCAGCTGCTGCCCCAATCACCCCTCAGGAGCAGGAGGAGGTGGAGAAGTTCTCAGGGCAATCTGGGCCAGCAGCCACTGTTTGCACCTGTTGATGGTGCCGAGAGATTGGTGCCAGCAGGGCTTGCACCAGAAACAGGTGTGAGCATGAGGCAGGACCATGGTGCATGGGAGCAAAGAATTTTCAGTAACCACCAGAGGCTCACTCCAATGACAGTGACTGGCACCCCACCTTGGCCTGGTACCCCCACTCACCTGCTCCACCATCCCACCGCGGACAAGCCTGCCATGTTTCACACTCTGCTGCCTGCTGCCAATGTCCATGATGTTCTGCATGCATTCCCTGGTGGTCAGCACACATCATAGCAACCAGTTGTTCGGTTGTTCTGCAGTTCAGTCTATTTGCATCTTAGCCTTTTATTATATACTAGGGGCCCGGTGCACAAAAATTTGTGCACTCGGGGTGGAGGGAGTCCCTCAGCCCGGCCTGTGCCCTCTCACATTCTGGGACCCCTCAGTGGATGTCCTATGATGGCCCCAGTCTGCCAGGCGCCTTTTGTGTGTGTGTGTGTGTCACCACTGGGGACCTGCCCCCAGCCGCATCTGAGGCTCGGAGCAGTCCTCC